>PVHX01016654.1:17864-42678 GCA_004024805.1 Geosciurus inauris | reverse complement strand
AAAAATTATTACTTTCAAATTAATGTTGAATCCATGAATTGTAGAGTTATGAAATTAGTAGATTTTGATCACGATATTAAAAGCTAATTAAATAGCATAAAAACTTAATCAAAAAACAACTGCAAATGTTTTATTTCTTTTTTTTTTTTTTTTTTTTTTAGTTGTAGATGGACACAATGTCTTTATTTTATTGCTTTGTACGTGGTGCTGAGGATCGAACCCAGGGCCTCACGCATGCAAGGCAAGCGCTCTACCGCTGAGCTACAATCCCAGCCCCAAATGTTTTATTTCTGTCAAATGTTAACATTGGTTAACTTTTCAATTTGTTAAAAGTTGAAATAAGCCGGGCGCGGTGGCTCAACAGGAGAATCGCGGGTTCAAAGCCAGCCTCAGCAATGGCGAGGCTGCTAAGCAACTCAGTGAGACCCTGTCTCTACATAAAACACAAAATAGGGCTGGGGATGTGGCTCAGGTGTCAAGTGCCCCTGAGTTCAATCCCTGGTACCAAAAAAAAAAAAAAAAACAAGTTGGAATAAGAACTATAAGTCAGTAACAGTTTAACCGGGAGATGTAATACATTTTATCAGAATTAATTTTGCCATTGAAAATAGAATTAAGGAACCATTATTAAAATTTTGACAGAATATGTGAGTGTGCTTTAGTGGATATCTGATATCAAAATGGAGGTTTCTGCCATCTCTAATAAATGGCCCTTTTTAATCTTGGCAATGATTTATTATTTACAGAAATTTTAAAAACATGTTATTCTTTGAAACTAGGTTTGGCAGGAAATAAATGTGGAAGCTAAGCATGTGAAGGATATCATGAAAACACTAGAGAGCTTTAAACTAGACAGCACTCCCTTGAAAGCTGCACAACATGAGCTGCCGGCTTCTGAGGGAGAAGTTTGGTCCTTGCCTGTACCTGTCGAAAGAAGGTAAGTGGAGACCTTTTAGGAAACCGGTTAGTTGGGTGTGGTGGTACACACCTATAATCCCAGCATATCAGGAAGCTGAGGCAGGAAACAAGTTAGCAAGACCCTGTATCAAAACAAAAAATTTAAAAAGGGCTGTGTATGTAGCTCACTGGTCAAGCACCTTGGGTTCAATTCTTAGTACTTCAAAAAAGAAACCAGTTAGTCCAAAAAGCTGAAAGCATTGGTCATATCTAAGAGGAAGACTGGTGGCTGACAGACAGGAATGGGAGGGACATTCTGAAATGTCCTTTTATAATTATTGAATTGTGTACCTTGTGACTCTGACCTATTTCAAGAATTGACATTTTTTGGTGGAAATAAGTCAAAAATATGCCTTCATGGCCAGGCAAGGTGGCACATGCCTGTAATCCCAGCAGCTTGAGTGAGGCAGGTGGATCACAAGTTCAAAGCAGCCTCAGCAATTTAGCAAAGCCCTAAGCAACTTAATGGAGCCCTGTCTCAAAATAAAAAGTAAAAAGTACTGGAATGTGGCTCCATGGTTAAGGGCCCCTGGGTTCAATCCCTGGTACCAAAACAAAAAAACAAAAACGTCTTTGTGAATGAGCTGAACTTTAGCAGAGACAGTGTTATCTTAAGAAAGGAAAACAGGGCTAGAAGAAATATCTGGGCTCTGTTTCTGTCTTTGCTACCATCTCTAGCTTTGGGAAAATAATAGAACTTTTCCAACCCTCAGGTTTTTCTTAGGTGAGGGAGAGAGTAAGTTATATAAACAGTATTTCTCATATAAGCTCTTTGACTATTGCTATTTAGTTGTACTGCTAAAATTGAAAAATGGCTTTTTTTAACTTCTTCTTTGCCTTTGTACTGGGGATTGAATGCAGGGGCACTTTACCACTGAGCTACATCTCAGCCCTTTCTATTTTATTTTTTATTTTGAGACAGGGTCTCATTAAGTTGCCCAGGCCAGTCTCAAACTTGGGATCCTCCTGCCTCAGCCTCATAAGTCACTGGGATTATAAGCATGTGCCACCATGTGTGGCAAAATGTGGCTTTTTTAATTCACAGAGGAAGAATAAAAGATAAATGTTCTCAGTTTAAGAGTTTCCTCTGGCATTTCCCCCCCAGTTTCCTTATGACCAAGTGTCCACAAATGAATAATTAATGAAATTGATAGTTACTGAAATGTTCTCAATAACCAATTTTTCTCAATAACTACCTATTTTTTTTTAATAATTAGGTCTGGATAGATTATTTCTCTGAACTTTTTTTTTAACCTTTATTTTATTTATTTATTTTTATGTGGTGCTAAGGATCAAACCCAATGCCTCACAATGCTAGGCAAGTGCTCTACCACTGAGCTACCATCCCAGCCCTCACTTCCTATTTTTTAACTGACAAGTTGTGCAGGTAGATGTCAGTTATCTATTTCTCATACATAATAAATTTCCTAATTTGTATTGTGGATTTAAATATATGAATGTCATGGCTTTCTGGAAGGAATACTGTGACTTCCTGATTCTTTGCCCCCTAACCAACTGGCTTGAGAATCTTGTATTTAGGGCATGGCTTAGATGATTTTCAGTTTGAACATTCTGTCATTGTAACTTTTAAGTTTTGATTGTATTTTATAATAATAGGTGCTGGATATTGAGCATCCACAGTATTCTGAGTATGTTTTAGGCTTGCTTGTGTTATTTATTTCTCACAATTTACCTTCCAAATAAGTCATATATTCCCTATAATTCAGAAAAAAACTGAGCTACAGCAAGGTTAGATAATTTTTTCCCAATATCATAAAGCTAATAACTGGTGGATCTAGCATTTGAGGCCACAAATATTGTATTTTATAATAATGATTTCAGAGCTAGCACTCGGCCATAACAGTCCTTCTCAAACTAGCATATATGATAGTCTCCAGAAGGCAGTTATTAAAAATGTGGATTTGGTGGGCATCACTTTCAGAGAATCTTATAGGTAATAACAGGTGAAACTCAGGAATCTGTAGGTGATCCTGATACAGCTGGTTCATGGATCACACTTTGAGAATTCCCGTACCAAAATATGCCTACATTTAGTATCAATTAATGGATGTTGATTCTTAGCTACTTTTTCTTCAGTTCCTGTTAAAAGTACTAATATTCTGTTATTGACTCCTCATATCTTTTCAATATGTACTATCTTTTCCCTTGCTCATAAGCAATTTCATATAAATCATATTTTCTGTTACATTTCATAATTCACTTTTTAAAAATACAGTGGGCTCATTAAAGAAAAATAGGAAGATTCATAGAAGTAGGGAGGAAATCACAGTCATTCTAGCTTCTTTCTTTTTTTATACATTGTTTATTTTCATAATAGTAATTGTAACAGTGGCTAACACTTGTGATCCCAGCACTTAGGGAGGCTGAGACAGGAGAATCGCGAGTTCAAAGCCAGCCTCAGCAATGGCGAGGCGCTAAGCAACTCAGTGAGACCCTGTCTCTACATAAAACACAAAACAGGGCTGGGGATGTGGCTGGGTGGTCGAGTGCCCCTGGGTTCAATCCCCGGTACCAAAAAAAAAAAAAAAATAGTAGTTGTAACATCCGTAATTCACAATATTTTACCTTTTTTAATTTATTTATTTTGGTATGGGGATTGAACCCAGGGCACTTAACTGCTGAGCCACATCTCCAGCTCCTTTTAAAAATATTTTATTTAGAGATAGGATCTCACTAAGTTGACTAGGGCCTCACTAAATTACTGAGGCTGGCTTTGACCTTGCGATCCTCTGGAGGGGCTGAGATTACAGGTGTGCCCCACTGCACCTGGCAACATTATACCTTCTTAAAGAAAAGTTAATGGGCAGTAATCACTACATATTTACTATGTGCCAGGCACTGCATTAATTGCTTTATATAAATTTCTGATGAGGAAACTTAATCTTAGATACATTGAGTGATTTGTTCTTCATATAGTAAGCATTGGTGACTTATAAGCAATGTTGAACTTTTTTCTCTGCTGCTTTTTAGAAGTTGTTTCCTACTCTTCCGAATGGATGTAACCTGCATAGTGAGCCATGTACTGATTGCTTATTTTCCCTTTTTTCATTATTATAAATAAAGTTGCAGTGAATGTCTATGAGTAAACCTTTTTCCACATTTTTTTTCTTAATTTCAGAAGTAGAAATAAGAATAGATGAGTCAAATCTGTTTCTTATATGGTTCCTTAAATGCACCACACACATGAATATTCAGTGTTTTCACTTCCCTTTCCTTCTGCTCAAATATTTGATGGCTTGTTCCCTTATTTCATTCAGGTCTCTACTTAATGTCACCTGAGAAAGGCCATCTCTCAGACTCTTCTCCGTGCGACTGCCTTAAGCTAGGCCCTCATGTCTTTTTAACATCTGTAACCTACAAACATCTCCCTGCACTTTGCATTTTATTAGCACCTCTTTTTCAGTATTAGTCTAACCTAAAACTGAACGTTTTCAGTGACTTCTTGTTGGCAGTTGGGTGAATTCACTGCAAGTGTTTTAGAAGAATTAGTTTTGAACTGGTTCATATCTTCTACTTACGAAACTATCTTACCTGTAATACCATCTCTTAATCCTCACCATTACCTGTCAGGCATGTCTCTTTATAATCCTTTATATTGATTGAGTTTGTTTTTATTTCTTTGCTTTTATTCATTGATTTTCTTGTCTGCAGTTGTTCCCTCTTGTCTAGTTTAAGTCCTGTGTTTACAGGCCCAGATTATTTTCTGTCTTCATGAGGCCATTCCCGTTGTTCTGGCACTAGGTCTGTTTCACATCTTCTGGTAGACTTGCCTAGTCTTAAATACCTTCTTTTTTTTTTTTTTTTTTTTTGGTACTAGGGATTGAACTCAGGGATACTCGACCACTGAGCCACATCCCCAGCCCTATTTTTTGTGTTTTATGTAGAGACAGGGTCTCACTGAGTTGCTTAGCACCTCGCTGTTGCTGAGGCTGGCTTTGAACTCGCGATTCTCCTGTCTCAGCCTCCCTGAGTGCTGGGATTACAGGCTTGAGCCACCGCGCCCGGCTTAAATACCTTCTTTTGGTTGAGATATACTCTGAAGTATTTGAGGATAGGATCTCTTTCCTTTTTTATTTTTTGTCCCTTTTTAATGGCCCCGGTGAAGTCTAGGAGCATAGTAGGAGCCTAATAAATATTTCAGATGTCCAAATTCTGACACAGAAATAAAGATGATGTATGAAACATACATGAGTTCTGTAACTGTCCACAGCTAGTGCTTATACCAGTTTTTTAAAATGGGAAAAAGATTAAAACTTTCTTAATTAAAACATGACAATTATGTATTTTAAATAAAATGACACCAAATTGCATATATACCAGTGGATAAATATAAATTTAATATTTATGCTATTTTCTTCCTTTTTTTTTTTTTTAAATAAAACTCTCTTCTCTGATAATTGCTTTTTTCAGTTTCTAGTACTCAGGCTAATTTTTCATTCATATTTTATATATAGCAATGTCTTTTTTTTTTGTACTAGACATTGAACTCAGGGGCACTCAACCACTGAGCCACATCCCCAGCCCTATTTTGTGTTTTATGTAGAGACAGGGTCTCACTGAGTTGCTTAGCACCTCGCCATTGCTGAGGCTGGCTTTGAACTCATGATTCTCCTGTCTCAGCCTCCCTAAGTGCTGGGATTACAGGCATGAGCCACCATGCCCAGCTTATAGCAATGTCCTTTTTAAGTAGAGGTGTCCATTACTTTTCCTTCATTATTTCTGTAATATAACTATACTGCATTTGTCTTATTAAATCACCACAGCAGCTGTATCAGATTAAAACTTCATGTCTTAGGTTTTAACATTCTGAGATTTGTTCAGTCCTATGTTGGTGTTCAGTTTTTGCCTTGGCTTCTTTAGTTCATGAATCTAACTTACAGTCTGTGTTCATATTTGGACTAACTCCAGCAGATGATGATGATTTTAATAATTTTGTGTTTGATTAGACCCTCACCAGGACCTAGAAAACGCCAGTCTCCTCAGTATGGTGACCCTAAACCACATGGTAACCGCCCAAATACGGCTGTCCGAGTTCACCGTCCATCTGCACCAAATCTTCACAATGATAGAGGAAAAGCTGTTCGTTGTCGTGAAAAGAAAGAACAGAATAAAGGAAGAGAGGAAAAGGTAAATGTCACTATTTTCACAAATGAAAGCGTTATTTTTTAACCTTAAAAATGAAGACTTTAAAAACTACAAAAACGGGGCTGGGATTGTGGCGCAGTGGTAGCGTGCTCGCCTAGCATGCGTGAGGCACTGGGTTCGATCCTCAGCACCACATAAAAATAAAATAAAGATATTCTGTTCACCTACAACTAAGAAAATAAAAAAATATTAAAAAAAAAAAACCTACAAAAACAACAAAATGAAGGCTATATAAATTTCAGTAAGTTTTAATCATGAGTTTGCCATAAAACCTTTGTCATCCTACACCTAGGCTGGGACTTTTCTCAATCACCATTCAACAGAAATTTTTGGCTATTATTTTAATTATATTTTGATATTGTTTCAAACTAGAAAATAAGCGTCAAGAATAGTACAAAGAATTTCTGTATATTTTTACCTAATTTTACAACGTATTAATACTTTGCTTTTTGCTTTTCATTTATTTTCTTTGTATATCTTTTTTTCTGAACCCTGAGAATGAGTTGCTGATATAATGCCTCTTTACCCTTTGATATTTTAGAGTGTAGTTCCTAAATATTAGAACATTCTTTTACATAAACATGTTATAATATCAAAGTCTGTAAGTTTTACATTGAGACACTGCTGTCATCTAATCTGCAGGCCTTTATGAAACTGCCAATTATTTACAGCTCTCCCCTTGTCTCACTCTGGGTCAGGATCCAACATAGAAATACACATTGTATTGAATTGTGGTTTTTTTACTATCTTTTACTAACATTTCCTTAGCCTTTATCTTTTTTGTACTGGCATTTTTGAAGAGTACAGGTCATTTGTTTTGTAAATGTTCCTCCATTTGGGTTTGTCTGATTTTCCTCATGGTTAGATTATTATACCACTGGAATGATATTGTGTTCTTTGATAAAGCACAGGATGTCTGTCCTGTTACTGGTGATAAACTGGATTACTTAATGAAGGTGGTGTCTGCCAGTTTTTTCCGCTATGTGCTTACTATTTTAACATTTGTAATAATTTATTTTTTTAAAAAAATATTTTTTAGATGTTAATGAATCTTTATTTTATTCATTTATTTATATGCAGTGCTGAGAATCGAACCCAGTGCCTCATACATGCTAGGTAAATGTTCTACCACTGAGCCACAACCCCAGCCCAACATTTGTAATAATTTCTGAGGAGACACTTGAGACTATGTAAATATCTTGCTTCTCATCAACATTTCATCTACTGGTTTTAGCATTCTGTGGTTTTTGACCAAACTATTTCCATGCTGATTGCAAAATGGTGGTTTTCTAATGCCATTATTTCTTCTATGTTAATTAATTAGCATTCTACTATAAGGAACAGCTTTGTCTTCTTTCTATTATACCAATGTGGAGTCATGGGTTCTTATTTTATATGGCAACTTATAATCTGTCCCTAACATCATTATTTTGACTTTTTTCTTTTTCCTCCCCGCCCAGTACTGGGAATGGACCTAGGGCCTCACACATGGTAGTCAAGTGCTCTACCACTGAGATGCATCCCAGCCCTCATCATTATTTTGATGCTTAAGTTGTCTCAGATTTGAGAAGGGGAGACCTTTGATACTGGATCCTGTGTCTTTTTGACATGTACCCTTCATTCTCTGTACACATTATTTTCTGGCATAATAGGGTGTTCAGACTCATCTTGTATTTCTCTCGCCTTATTCCTAAAATTCTCATTTCTCCAAGGGAGCGTTGGCCGTATTAGTGGGTAATAGTATTTAGAAACCAAAATTTTTATGCTAATGACTACTGTTTAAGGGCTTAACCGGTCCAGTAGTAAGGAGCATGTGGGAATCTAGGAACTTAGTTTCTGTCGCCACTATTTCCACCTGTTCTTCTCCTCCTCTGCCCAAAACTGTAAAGCACAGAGTGACTTATATGGCTTGTTGTGCCAAAAGAACCCCTCTTCACCACCTAGGCAAGGCAGACACTGAGTCTGGCAAAAGATAAAGTTCCCATCCCTATTGCTGCCCCTATCCAGTCCTTTCCAAAACATCAAATCAGCCCCTCTACTTCTATTTCTCTGATTTTCAACCTAGCTTTATAATTCTGCATGAAAATCTCATCCAGTAACCAGCAAAGTCTCACCTTTTTTGTTGATAAAGATATGGGTGCTAATTTCTAGGCATGACTTAACTTCATAAATCTGGATGGTCAGTTCCTTTGAGATACCTGTATTGAGATTATTCTTAATGGCTTAATAGCACCAGTTTTTGTGAGACCCAATGTGATGACATTTTTCTATTACATTGGAAATGTTCAATAAATATTAGTCATTATTTCCCCAAATATTCCAGGTAACTGAGAATATACTATATTTGCTGTTGGATTAAATGGTTTTACTAATGCATGGATTTTTAAAAAGAATCTTAAGATATTTTAGGGGTTAATGACTACATTCAAAAATGTTCTTTAACTTATTCAAATATCAGGGTAGAAATATTAAGTAAAAAGTAGCCCCCCCCCCCAAAAAAAAAGGAATAGGACAAAAATAGCAAGACCTCATCTCAAAATAAAACATAAAAAAGAGCTGGAGCCAGGCGTGGTGGCGCATGCCAGTAATCCCAGCACTTTAGGAGCCTGAGACAGGAGGATCGCGAGTTCAAAGTCAGTGGTTGAGTACCCCTGAGTTCAATCCTTGGTACCCTGCTTCCCTCCGCAAAAAAAAAAAAAAGAGCTAGAGATGCAAGTAGTGGAGCTCTTGCTTAGTGTGTGCAAGGTCCTGGCTTTAATCCCTATTACTTGATGGGGGAGGATAAAAATAATCCCCAGAGGGAAGTACATACTCCTGCATGTGCACGCACGCAGAGACCACACGCAGACACAAACACATAGTTATTGTTCATTTAGCCTTAAGTTTAAAATATATACTTTTTCTACCACCCATTAATTCTTTATTAAGGAGCAGAGAAGGAGAAGAATGTATAGAAAGTAAACAAATCAGCAGCTGTAAGAGAAATTCTCATCTGTCTTTGTTGAGTATAGACATTGCTATATACTTTTTAAACTTTTTTTTCCTTTTTTTGATACCGGGGATTGAACTCAGGGGTACTCAACCACTGAGCCACATCCCCCAGCCCTATTTTGTGTTTTATATAGAGACAGGGTCTCACTGAGTTGCTTAGCGCCTCCCGTTGCTGAGGCTGGCTTTGAACTCATGAGTCTCCCGTCTCAGCCTCCCAAAGTGCTGGGATTACAGGCGTGTGCCACCGCGCCCAGCCTAAACTTCTTTCTAGTGTTCTATAGGTTGTTGAAAGAGGGCTATTGAAGTCTCCAATTGTAATTATGGATTTGTCTATTTCTTTTAGTTCTATCAGTCTTTGCCCATGTATTTTGCAGGTCTTGTGTTTGGAACTTACTCTTTTAGGATTGCTCTGTCTTCAGAGTACATTGACACTTTTATCATTATATAATGTCCCTTTCTGTCTGTTAATTTTCTTGGTTCTGAAGTTTGATATTAAAAATAGTCATGACTGCTTTCCTTTAATGTTTCCTGATGCCTGTTTTTCCTTCCTTCTGCCTCCAGCTTGCTTATGTATTCATATTAGAACAGTGTCTTGATCATAGCATGTGGTGAGGCCATGTTTTAAAATTCATTATTCCAATCTCTGTGGTTTTTTTGGTGTGTGTGTGGGTTTTTTTTTTTTTGGTATTAAGGATTGAACTCAGGGGCATTTGACCACTGAGCCACATCCCCAGCCCTATTTTGTGTTTTACCTAGAGACAGG
The DNA here is from genome assembly GCA_004024805.1 of Geosciurus inauris. Lineage (NCBI taxonomy): Eukaryota > Metazoa > Chordata > Mammalia > Rodentia > Sciuridae > Geosciurus > Geosciurus inauris. The sequence goes on along the minus strand of PVHX01016654.1, from coordinate 32,801 downwards.
GTCTCACTGAGTTGCTTAGCGCCTCGCTGTTGCTGAGGCTGGCTTTGAACTTGCGATTCTCCTGTCTCAGCCTCCCTAAGTGCTGGGATTACAGGCTTGTGCTACCGCGCCCGGCTTTTTTGGTGTGTTTAGACTACTTTTATTAATGTAATTGTTACACTAGGGTTTAAGTTTGTCATTTTTATTTTTTGTTTGCTGGATATTCTGGGATTTTTTTCTCCTGTGTTCTTTGTTTCCAGCCTTCTCTGAATTACTTGAACATAATTTAGAATTTTATTTTGATTATCTATAGTTTTTAGTGTATCTCTATATAGCATTTTTAGTGGTTGCTCAAGATATTTCATGTATATATTTCATGTATGTATGTGTGTGTGTGTGTGTGTGTGTGTGTGTGCAGTGTGCAGTAGTTTACCATTGCCGTCATGAGTTGAATGCAATGTAGAAATCCTACCTCTGTATCCCATTTCTCTTTCCATTTATAATTATCTTAAATATTCCCTCTCTATACATTTAGAACCAGTGTTATCAGGCAGTGTTATCATTTTTGCTTTAGCTCTCAGACATAATTTATGAAGCTGAAATTGGCAAACCATGCCTGTTGTGCTTCTTATATTCTTGCTTATAATGTTTTCCTCCCTCCTGATTTTCAGGCTTCCTTGTTACGTTTTTCCTTTCTGTTTAGAGAACTTACCTTAGTCATATTTCTTTCAGTTTTGGTCACTTGGTAACAATTCTCTTCTTGTTTTTCATCTATAAATGTTTAGATTTCCTCTTTATTTCTTTTTTTTTTTTTTTTTTTTTTTTTTTTTTTTTTTTTTTTTTTTTTTTTTTTTTTTTTTTTTTTTTTTTTTTTTTTTTTTTTTTTTTTTTTTTTTTTTAATTTTTTTTAGTTGTTGATTGACCTTTATTTATTCATTTATTTATATGTGGTGCTGAGGATCGAACCCAGTGCCTCCCACCTGAGAGGCAAGCGCTCTACCACTGAGCCACAATCCCAGCCCCTCCTCTTTATTTCTGAAAAATATTTTTGCTGGGTATAAGATTCTGAGTTGATAGTTCTATTTATTTATTTATTTACACTTGGGGAAATTTTTTTAAAAAATATTTTTTAGTTGTCAATGGACCTTTATTTTATTTATTTATATGTGGTGCTGTGAATCGAACCCAGTGCCTCACCCATGCTAGGCAAGCGTTCTACCACTGAGCCACAACCCCAGCCCTGGAAAATATTCATAATTACTTCATTCTTGCCTCCTTGGTTTCTAAGGAGATACCTGCTTTCATTAGAATTGTTTTTCCCTATAGGTAAGGTGTTTGTTTTCTTTCACTGCTTTCGATTTTTTCTTTGGCTAGTTTTCCAAAGTTTAATTATAGGGTATGTTGGCCTGGATTTCTTTTGGAGTCTTTGATTTGTTTTTCAGGCTTTCTGTGTTTTTTGCTTTGTTTCAGATGTGTTCCTATTTGCTTATTGAAGCACTTAAGCTTTAAAAATCTGACAAAACTCTTTAATGTCTGTGTCATTTTGTTCTTGGTATCTGTTGTATTTTTTTTTTCTTTTGTTAGTTTGAGATCTTCATGGTTCTTGGTTAGAGTGATTTTTCTATTGGAACTTGGCCATTTGCATATTGTTATGAGACTCTAGATCTGATTTAAATTTCTTTTGCTGACTTTCTAACACTGATCTGGGGAGGGACAATAGTGGTACCAGTGCTGCTAGGAGGAAGCAGAGTCCAGATTCCCTGGCTGGCCTCTTTTGACCCTGAGTAGTAGCAAGGGTTTTTACTGTTGCTGAGCTGTGTTAGAAGTCCTCCACATGCCCTCCAGTGACACTGTGGTTGGGTGATCTCATCATGATTCTCCATGTCCTCTTCTGACACTTACCAGTACCTCACTTAACTGCCATCTGGTGGAGCTAGAGGGGGCAATTGTTATTGGCTGGTGTGCATGAATTGTCCAACTTCTTACTTGGCCTCTCATGCCACCTAGTGGGGGTTTGAAGTACCTCATTACAGGTTTCCAAAAGAGTCTCCAAGAGAGTCTTAGGTTCCCCACTTTTTTGGCCTGGGTGGTACCAGGGCCACAGCTGTTCTATGGAGGGTTATTGCCTATAGCTCCTGACTTGCTTCTTTGGTTAGGGAGAGAAGACTTCTGACAGAGCTGCTCACTCTTTTTGCTTGTCCATACTGGTGTTTCTAGGTTGCTGGCTTCTCGGCCCCAAGTCTAGATATATGAAAGAAAAAGAAATCCTAAGAAACTCATACTAAATCCCAAGTTCCCTGGCTGGTCTGCTGCCTTTTCTCAACCTTTGACTGTTCTTACGTTTGTTTTATATATAATGCCAAGGGGTTTAGTTCTGCCCAGTGGAAGGAACAGGAAGACCTATCTGCTCCATCTTCTGGATATGAGAACCCAGCTTTTTTTCTTTCCTTCCACACCTGGGTGTCAAACACAGGGCCTCATACATGTTAGGCAACCACTACCACAGAGCTACACTCCCAGCTCCCAAAAAACAGCTGTCATTTTTTTTATTTCACAGGGCAGGAGGTACTAGGGATTGAACTCGGGCATTTAATCACTGAGCCACATCCTCAGCCCTATTTTGTATTATATTTAGAGACAGGGTCTCACTGAGTTGCTTAGTGCCTTGCTTTTGCTGAGGCTGGCTTTGAACTGTGATACTCCTGCCTCAGCCTCTGGAGTTCCTGTGATTACAGGCGTTGCACCACGTGCCTGGCTACTTTTTTTTTGTTTTTTAAACCGGGTCTCCCTATGTCACTGAGGCTGGTCTGGAACTCCTGGGTACAAGCAATCTTCCCACCACAACTGGGACTACAGACACACACTACTGTATATAGCTTTTATCTTCAGGTTTAATTTGAGACAAAAAGAGTCTAGGTTCTTTTTAATCCTTCTACTGTTTTTTTCCCCATCTCCTACTGATTAGTATTTTCACTTAAAGCAAATTATTGACTCAGTGTGTATTTAAAGGAGATTACACTAGTTGAACTAATGAAATAAAATACTATGAAAGCATGTGATGGCACATGCTTGTCATCTCAGACCCTTGGAAACCGGAACAGGAAGATCACAAGGTGGAGGCCAGCATCAGCAATTTATGGAGACACTGTCTCAAAGTAAAAACATACAAATGCCTGGGGATGTAGCTTAGTTCAGATTTGTTGTGCTTTGTCAACAAAGTATGGGGGAAAAGGAAGAGAACCAGAAAGTCCCTTCTAGCCAGGCACAGTAGCACATACCTGTAATCCAAACTGCTCAGGAGGCTGAGGCAGGAAAATCACAAGTTCAAGGCCAGCCTCAGCAACTTAGCAAGGGCCCAGGCAACTTAGCAAGGTCCTGAGCAACTAAGTTAGACCCTGTCTCAAAATAACAAATAGCAAAAAAGGGCTGGGGTTGTAGTTCAGTGGTAAAGTGCTCCTTGGTTCAATCCCCAGTACCAAAAAAGAATATCACTTGAATTCCACCTTTGGTTCTGACTCATAGAAACAAATCTTTCAATCAAAAGCTTTTTGTTTTTCCTCCTGGTATAGAACAAGTCACCTGCTGCTGTTACAGAACCAGAGACGAATAAATTTGATAGTACTGGATATGATAAGGACTTAGTAGAAGCTTTGGAAAGAGACATAATTTCTCAGAATCCCAATGTTCGATGGTAAGTCACATCACAATAAGATAATTAGGTGCTATTTAAAAAGAACAAAGAAAAATTAAGATCATTAGGTGCTAATGATGCTTTTTAGAACAGAAGATGGAGCAAAGGTAAGCATGTACTAAGGATCTGTCCTGGAGGACAGAACCAGAGTATATGCAATATGAGTAGGACACTTAATAAAGCACTTCACTTGGATCCAGGCTGTACTAATTTGCTTAAGATTTTTTAAAAATTAATAAGTTATATATAAAATGAGATTAAGATCATAGAAATTTCATCTTTTTGGGACATACTCTAATGACGAAACACCAGTGATTTTTATGCATGTATCTTGCTTACCTATAGCATTTGATAAAATGTTGCTTTTGTGTCCTTTTACTCAAAGCATTAGTTATCAACTTTATTAGTATTATGTCTAATCAAAAATCTCTAATCTTTCACAATGTATAATCAAAGCTCATTTTCAAAACCACAAAGTTAGGCATATTCTATTATATATTTTGCATTAAAATCTTAATGATTATTAGGTATGGTTTTGTGTACTACTTAAAATTTTTTGGTATTTGATATACAGTGAAAATTCATTTTCATAATAAAATTGATATGTGTATCAGTAGTAGTGGTAGTAGGTGTTGTAGTGGTTGGGGATGACTTCATAGTAATTTTTATGATACTCTTTAACTGTGGCATCTGCCTTTTAATAGAATTGGAGGCAAAATAGCAGTATTACAGCCTGTCTTTGCTTTATGCCCTTTTTATTCTTTATATCGTCGTTGTCTAATGAGTTCGTTGTTTCTAAGTCATGGGAGGGTTATGGAGTGAGCGTCAATAAGTGGGATAGATTTAAGCTAAAAACCTTCTCAGCAAAAGAAACAATCAGGTAAAGAGAGAGCCTGCATTCTGGGAGCAAATTTTTGTCACATGCATGTCAGATAGAGCACAAATCTCCAAGATATAAAGAACTCAAAAAACTTAACACCAAAAAACCAAACAACCCAATCAATAAATGGCTAAGGAATTTAATATGATATGGCATGGTAATACAGGTTGATCATCCCTAATCTGAAAATCAAAAATCTGAAATAATCCAAAACGCTTTGAGCATAGACATGACCCTCAAAAAGTTTTTGATTTTGGCTGGACACAATGGTGCGCACCTGTAATCCCTACATCTTAGGAGGCTGAGGCAGGAGGATTGAGAGTTCAGATCCAGTCTCAGCAAAAGGGACGCACTAAGCAACTCAGTGACACCCTGTCTTTAAATAAAAGTACAAAATAGGGCTAGGGGTGTGGCTCAGTGGTCGAGTGTACCTAAGTTCAGTCCCCAGTACCAAAAAAGAAAAAATGTTTTGGATTTTGAAGCAATTCAGATTTCAGATTTTGCAGTTAGGATGCTCAACTGGTAGTCTGGAAATATTTCAAAATTTGAAACATTTCTGGTCCCAAGCATTTCAGATGAGAGATAACTCAAATGTTTACTTAAGAGATTTATAGGCCAGTGTTCTAATAAGCCAAGCTTAAAACCTTTACTGCCAAGAATTGAAGACAATTTTATGTACACTGATTGGCATAGTGGGCCTCATCACACTATATTAGTTTGCAAATGCCCAGAAAGAGTCTTAACATTGTGTCAGTAGTATAAAATTGTGTGCTGCCGGGCAAGGTGACACACGCCTGTAATCCCAGCAGCTTGGAAGGCTGAGGCAGGGGGATCATGAGTTCAAAGCTAGCCTCAGCCAAAAGCCAGGCACTAAGCAACTCAGTGAGACCCTGTCTCTAAATAAAATACAAAAAGTGGCTGGGGATGTGGCTCAGTGGTTGAGTGCCCGAGTTCAATTCCCAGTACCAAAAAGTAAAATAAAATAAAATTGTGTGCTGTCAGTGGTTCTCAAGATTGAATACATAGAGTTAAATATATAATCTAAGGGATTGTTGATAAAATATCTTACCTTTCAGGGATGATATTGCTGATTTGGTAGAGGCTAAAAAGTTGCTGAAGGAAGCTGTGGTGTTACCAATGTGGATGCCAGAATTCTTTAAAGGCATTAGAAGACCATGGAAAGTAAGTTTATTATTCATATGGCATCATCAAAGTAAATGTCAATGCATTGCTATAGAGAGTCACTATTTTGCACACTGTGGAGAATAGAGAAAGTGGAGTAAAGAAAAATTTAGTATGCATTCTGTTATTCAAAATTGTGTTTAAACCAAAACCTATTGCAAGATTTCTAGAGTAAGCTGGGCACGGTGGCACATGGCCTGTAATCCTAGTCATTTGGGAAGCTGAGGCGGGAGGATCACACGTTCAAAGCCAGCCTCAGGAATTTAGCAAGACCCTAAGCAACTTAGTGAAACCCTGTCTCAAAATTAAAAACAAACAAACAAAAAAAACCCAACAATGGCTGGGGATATGGCTCAGTGGTTTAACACCCCTGGGTTCAATTCGTGGTAACACCAAAAAAGAAAAAAAGGGTTCCTAGAGTAAGAAATAGGTATTATTTTAGAAACTGTATACATATCAAATTTAGAATGGACTTATATTTGCAAATATGACCTAGTCAGCTAATACAAAAATATTCCCATTTCATTTATCATTTTGCATAACTTGTAACTTGTATTTTCACAATTGTTCTTAAGAAATTGAGAAATATATGCGTCTGTTGAGTACTTTTTAAAGTTATGGACTGATATGAAAAGAAACTATCAAAAAACTCTTTAGATTTTGAAAATATGCTAATTGGTAATAGCACTTTTATTTTTAAAAATCCTTTAAATGTTAAGTGACAAACAAGATACAAAATTATACATGTATTTCAAGTAAACTCTGCAAAAAGAATAACCTAATGTGTCTGAGCACATAAACTAGGTAGGAAATATATCCAGATGCTAAATTATAAACTACTTTTCCTCATCTCTGAGTTCCAAATTTTTAATAATGTGATTATCTTTTTTTGTAATGGAAAAAATAAGTATGATAAAATATCATATTTATTTTTGTGTTTGTCCCTTTAACATTTAAGTTGGTTGAAATTTGATACTTAGTAATGTAATTATTGGAAATTGATTCACACCTGTAGTCCCAGCTACCAGGGGAACTGAAGCAGGATTGCTTGAGCCCAGGAGTTTAAGGCCAACTTGGCAACATAGGGATAACCTTTCTCAAAAAACAAAGTAGGAAAGGAAAAAGAACAATGCCAGATAAATCCTTTGCTTATGCTATTATCTTTCCAACAGGGAGTATTGATGGTTGGCCCACCTGGCACAGGAAAGACCCTTCTTGCTAAAGCAGTAGCTACAGAATGCAAGACAACATTCTTCAATGTCTCTTCATCAACTCTGACTTCCAAATACAGAGGAGAGTCTGAGAAGCTTGTTCGTCTTCTGTTTGAAATGGTAAATGAGACAGCTCCAATAGTGATTCAATCTTTACCTCTAAAAGGAGAGAAAGTAAGTTGTAACTGTCTCTAGTGCTAGATTAAGTAGGCAGGATAACATTCTGTTCAGTCATCATCCTGTGAGTATCATCCTTTACAAACATGAGTAACTTGAGTTTCATTTTGTCTGCTTTCTCCAGAGGTAGAACCACATCTAATTATGGGCATGCTCACATGATGCGATCAACATTACTGATCTGCTATAGGAGTCTGAAATTACTATTTTCTAAAATCAGTAGGCTTAGACGGGCACAGTAGCGCACGCCTGTAATCCCAGCACTTTGGGAGGCTGAGACAGGAGAATCGTGAGTTCAAAGCCAGCCTCAGCAATGGCGAGGCACTAAGCAACTAGTGAGACCCTGTCTCTAAATAAAACACAAAACAGGGCTGGGGATGTGGCTCAGTGGTCGAATGCCCCTGAGTTTATTCCCCGGTACCAAAAAAAAAAAAAAAAATAGTGAAATGGAGAATATGGAGTCTTTAGAATCAGGTGGCCTGTGTTCAAATTCCTCCCCTTTTCTGATCCTTGGTTGCTTTTTCTATAAGAAGACACTAATATAAAACCTACCTCTGTAATGTTAGAGTGAAACCTGTTAATACGTATAAATTACTTAATTAAAAGCCTGATTCATACGGGCCCAATAAAAATAGCTGATACTGTTGAAGATTATTTGGTATATTTTCTATTATAAGGTTTTATATTTAAGAAAACTATTTTCTGCTAGGTATGATGCACATACCTGTAATCCCAGTGTTTAGGAAGCTGAGGCAGGAGGAACACAGGTTCAAGGCCAGCCTCAGCAACTTAGCAAGACCCTATCTCAAAATAAAAAAAATTTGAAAAGGGCTGGGTATGAAATAAAACTCTTTTCTTCTGTGGGAGAAGAATGTTACTAAATGTTAATTTGCTTTTTCTTGAACTCTGGGTCTTGTGCATGCTAATAAGCATAGGCTCTACTTCCAGCCCGGAATTTCCTTTTTTAAATAAAAAAAAGTTTCTTTTTTAAAATTTTTATTTATTTTAAAAATTTGTTCTCTTTAGACAGACATGACAGTAGAGTGTATTTTGACATATTATACATATATGGAGTATAACTTATTCTAATTAGGATCCCATTCTTGTGTTTGTACATGATGTGGAATTTCGCTGGTGGCCGTACATTATTTTTTATAGTGAGATTTACAAGTTGTTATCAAAAAGCATTTTTTACTGGCTTCCCTGGAATTGCTTGGGAAAATCTTAAATAAGTTAAGATTTAATCTTAACTTATTATTTAATCTTAAATAAGTTAAGTTAAATAAGTTTCCTTTCATTTGGAGTATGTTGTTGAGTTGCCCAGTTGATCACTGGCTTAGTCACAAACCAGTTTGGAGCTTCTGCCCTGGTTAGGGGGCATTTGCTGAAACCGGATTTTCTTTCCCCTTTTATCATGGCCCCATTTTCTCAAGGAATAAATAAAACTGCACTGTCTCTTATATCTTAGTTTTGACTTGCTATAGATGACACCTCTATACACCTCTATGACATGCCCTCCCCAGAGCCCCTCCATGAACGTTGAGCAACTCTCTCAAGGCCTTTATTTTAAGTAAGACTGCTTAAATTTGGTGAAAAAGTCCAGATTTCAAGCAGTATGGTAACAAACACACAAAAAAGTAATCATATAATTTTTGTGGTATTGTCAAGAACATTTATATTTAATTGTCAGAAGCTCAATCAGATGATTTAAATAATAATAATAATATATAGAATCGTGCAACTGGGAATTTTCAGAAGTTACTTTTAGATTATTAGGATCGCAAGAGCCACCAATTCAGATATCCTTATGAATCTTTTTCTTAGCTCTCGTGACCTTTGGGTTGGCTTTGACTTTAGGCAGGCCCAATGATGTAACTAAAATAGCTATAAGAAGCTTAAACCTTCTTTTTAATATCCTTATGGTAATCCCAGAGAAATTAGTACTTATTTTCAGTTATCCAGGCAGAAATGCAGTGATAAATGTTTGGATTGTTTTGAGTCACATGCCCAGGCCTGAAACCATCATCTTTGGTCAGAGATTTGGCGTGATCTGATTGGCTAAGCCTGAGTCATCCTCTGTAGCCTCTTTAGAAGTAGTGGCATATGAAACATCAGTGATCTCCAAATGAAAAGGAGACGTCTGTTAGTGCTGTGCAGGCAGAAAATTTGAGAAAACTTCTGCACATCACTTTCACAGGCCAGCCAAAACCAATGTGGCACATAGCCTCAGCTTGAAGTCAGATCCTTCTGCATACCCTTAGTACTTGAGAATCAGTAAACTGAGTCTTCTTATAACTTCTGCTTGGTGTGGCAGCAAATGAATTGAAATTTAATTTTTGTTAATGTATGTTTTGTTGGTAGACGTTTCCTAGCTATAATTTTGTGAATTTTGGGGAGTACTTTAATGATGAAAACTTCATTCTCTCTCCACTTGTTGAAAAGAAGTATAAAAATTTTATACATACTACCAAAAGCCCTAATAATGACTTTATTCAAAATGAAGTTAAACCTTTGGAGGGAATTAAAGACTTAGAATTTCAAATATTCAGTTAAAAAATGTGGAATTTACATATTTAGATTTTGCAAATGAACAAACTGAAACTAAATCCATACTTTGGAGGCACGCATCATCAACATGGTTAATTGCCTCTTAGAGGATACTAGATTATAGCTTCATGGTTCAAAGAATTGATAGACCCAGTATGATTGCATGTTCAAGTCTGTAATGTTCACTAGTCCACTGTGGACTGTTTTTAGTGAAAACTTTAAAATGCCATTTTGTTCATCCAAATTGTTTTCTAGAAACTTTGGTTATCATTTTAGGTTTAAATATTCTTGGGCAATGATTGCATTAGTTTGAGCACTTGGTTTGAATAATGATTAACAATAAATTATAATAAATAATAAATTGTAATAAATTATATCTTCGATCTATTTAAGAGAAAGTTGATACCATTAAGTCATAGCTTAATACTTGACTAAGACCTATTTAATGGGTCAAGATAAATCTTCCCTGTTTTGAGGAAGAAATGTATTTAATGTACAAAAATAAACCTTGGGGGTACTATTCAGCAATAAAAGGCAATTTAATACTGTAGATCCTACAACATAGATGAACGTTGAAAACATTATGCTAAGTGAAAAAAGACATGAAGGTCCATATACTGTATCATTCCATTTATGCTGAAATATGCAAATTAACTATTCTACTTAACATTTGAAGAAATTAAGATAAGGCAGGCATGGTGGTGTACCCTGTAATCCCAGCTATTTGGGAGACTGAGGCAGAGGGACCACAAGTTCAAGGCCACCCCCCACCTCCCAGCATTTTAGCAAGACTGTGTCTCAAAATTTTTAAAAAGGGCTGAGAATGTTGCTGGGCACAGTGGCACACATCTCTAATCACAGCAACTCTGGAGGCTGAGACAGGAGGATTATAGGTCTGAGACCAGCCTCAGCAACTTATTAGCGAGACCCTGTCTCAATAAAAAGGGCTGGGGGTGTAGCTCAGTGGTAGAGCAGTTGCCTAGCATGCAATCTCCAGTACCCACCTTGAACACAGATTGTGTTAAAATATACTTACTAGTCAGATGAAAAAAGGGTCAGTTTAATTAGAATTTCTTAGAGGAACTCTAAAATGATTTTATTTAAGGTAATAGTTCTCCATAACCAAATTTTTTCTAGAACTTTAGAATGTTCTAGAAATGTTCAATGTCTATAATAAATGTTTCCCCATGGTAGTTACCCATATTGTTGTAGTATATGGTATAATCCTGTATGCCACTCAGATATATGTAGCTAATTGTATTATTGTCATATTTTAAATATGTATGTCTGCATTAGAAACTTTATTTTAGTTGTTCTGATTCTGTCTTCTTCCCTCAATATTAGGGCAAGAGGAAAAGGTGCACAATATGGCAGCTTCTTCAGGCATTTTCTAATTGCTAACCTGGTGATTATCTTTAAGTGAAATAAAAACTTGTTGCATGGTTTCTTCTTCAGGCTCGATTTTATTCTCCAGCCACCATATTTATTGATGAGATAGATTCCATTTGTAGTCGAAGAGGGACTTCCGAAGAGCATGAAGCAAGCAGAAGGGTGAAAGCGGAACTGCTGGTTCAAATGGATGGTAGATATGTGACCCTGCATCAATTAACTCAGGGTGGGAGGTTACCAGTTGTCTCTAGCTCCAGTGGTTCAGGCTCTACCTATAGCACTAACCTTGTAATCACAGTGCATTGCTCTTTTTTTTTTTTTTTGGTACCAGGGATTGAACCAAGGGGCACTTAACACAGAGCCACATCCCCAGCCCTTTTTAAATTTTATTAGAGACACGGTCTTGCTGAGTTGCTTAGGGCCTCGCTGAGTTGCTGAGGCTGCTTTGAACTCGCAGTCCTTCTGCCTTCGCCTCTGGAGTCGCTGGGATTACAGGCATGTGCCACCGCCCCCAGCCACAGTGCATTGCTTTTAACTGGTGTTCCTAATGCCAGGTGGACCAAAGTGGGCTAGTAAATAATGCCTATAGATTGATAGCAGTACATTTGGTACAGTGGCATTGGTGACTCTATTTTAATTACATTAGTTTGCGCATTAGCATGGCAGAAATAACAGCCACTGCCAGGAGTGAAGGCACACATCTATAATTCCAGTGACTGGAGAGGCTGAAATAGGAGGCCTGGGCAACTTCACAAGACCTTATCTTTTTAAAAAGGGGGGTGGGGCTGGGAACATGGCTTAGTGATAGAGTATCACTTGATTTAATCCCTAATACCAAGAAAAGAATGAAGGAAAAATAAGGGCCATCTACAAGACACCCTTTATAGTATATACTGTCTTTTTCTTGACCATGACATTGTAATAGAAGTGCAGATAAATTTGCCTTAGAAAGGGTATGTATGTTTTTGGGAAACTTTCTAAGTAGGTAATTAAATTGAGTTGATCTTTTGATTACAATCTATTCCAGGTCATATTTTTGTATACTTTTACAAAAATTCATTTTCCTTGGAAATGAATATATCAGTATATCAGTGAAGAGTCCACAGCTATTATACAGTCACCTACTTACCAGTTAGCTTTCTAAGTCTTAAGGAGACTTGAAACCACACTACCTTGTATTGTGCTAAATATTTGATAATCTTTAAATAGCTGAGCTTTATTTCATATAATCCAACTTAGTGTCCTTTTGTTCTCTCCTGACCCTTCTATTAGGTGTTGGAGGTGCTTCTGAAAATGATGACCCTTCCAAAATGGTTATGGTTCTGGCAGCTACTAATTTTCCCTGGGATATAGATGAGGCTTTAAGACGACGTCTTGAAAAACGAATCTATATTCCTTTACCATCAGGTATCACCCTTTATATCTTGTCTCAAAGCTCCTGTTAACACTCCAGTAGTTTTTTTGTTAGGGTTTTTTTCCCCCCTTTAATTTAGAATTTGGTATCAACAAAGAGATAAATGTAGGCCATCTTTCCTTACATTACTACTTTGGCTACTTCTAGAACCTAGAAGCATTGATAACTTCGGAAAGCAAAAGTTCAGTGAGGAACAGCTCTTGAAATTTCAAGCAAATGAGCCTTAAGAATTAGAAAGCAAATCAAAGTAGACTTGAGGGAAAAAAAATATACTGTTTATGTTGAAGGCTTAAACACTTTAAAATTTGTTTCCACCATTAGCAAAAGGCAGGGAGGAACTATTACGAATAAGTCTGCGTGAGCTGGAGTTGGCTGATGATGTTAACCTTGCAAGTATAGCAGAAAACATGGAAGGTTATTCAGGTGCAGACATTACCAACGTGTGCAGGTATGTATTTTGGAAGCAAAGATTTTTGTGATAAACTTTTTACAAAGTTTCTATACAGCATTAAGATAAAAGAATAAATGGGGCTGGGGTTGTGGCTCAGTGGTAGAGTGCTTGCCTTGCATATGTGAAGCACTGGGTTCGATCCTCAGCACCACATAAAAATAAATAAATAAAACAAAGATATTGTGTCCATCTACAACTAAAAAAAAATTAAAAAAAAAAAAAGATAAAAGAATAAAGACCCAGATTATAGTCTACTTAGGTTAGGGCCATAAGTTTTTTTAAAAAAATAATTTTAAGTTGTAGATAGACACAATACCTTTATTTTTTAAAATTTATGTGGTGCTGAGGATCAAACCCAGTGCCTCACACGTGCTGGGCAAGTGCTGTACCACTGAACTACACCCACAGCCCAGGGTATAAATTTTAAGTTAATGTTAGCAGCTGCTAAGATATTTGGGTATCTTGTACATCAGTGAAGAGTCCACAGCCATTTTTTTTCACTTTTTAACTACAAGAAGTTAATGTTAGAACACTTAACATTAAGTGTTAGGTAGGAACTGAGTAATTGTCTTAGATATTGTTTATTGGTGCATTCGTTCACTGTATTGCTATAGGAGAAATGATGTGAATACATTAATTTGGCATATCCATGGAGTACAATAATAGTCTCATTTTCAGTGAACATATCCTAAATGTGATGGTTGGAACAGTGGTTAAGAAAAAAGACACTAATCCAGGTGATGTGGCTATGTTTTTTCCTAATCTAAGTCTTAGCTCAGACGCTCTTTTTGGGGGGTGATTGGGGTACTAGGGATTGAACTCAGTGGCATTCAACCATTGAGCCACATCCCCAGTCCTATTTTGTATTTAGAGACAGGGTCTCACTGAAATGCTTAGCACCTCACCATTTCTGAGGCTGGCTTTTAAATTGCGATCCTCCTACCTCAGCCTCCCAGGCCGCTGGGATTTTAACAAGGGGTTTGACTGCACTTGCTTCCTCATCTCTAGAGTGAGATTCATGGGGTTCAGAGATGATGTGTGCACAGATAAAGCAGCTATATTGCTGCCTTTGCATAATTAAGGATGAAACATGGTGAAAGGAAAGAGGTACTTGAATGTGAAGTTTCTATAATAGAGGAGGAAATGGAGAAACCACTTAACTTGATCATTTATCATTTATATTACAGGGATATAAATAACTTTCTAACATTCTCTTCTATCTATGTTTATTTATTGAGTACTTGTAATGACTAGCTTTTTTATCTTTTTAAAACTTTTTCTTGTGCTTTACGCACAGTGACTTAAATTGATTGCATCCTTATTTCATCATGGAAGATTTAATTGCTAAAAAAATAATTCAGAATGGACCTTGTATTTCAATGTAAGATCTGATGCAATACTACATATACTTAATAAGATCTTAAGAGAATGTTAATCTTGCATGCAGTGAAAAACTTTTATTTAGTCAAAATAACACTGTGGCTTTTTTTTTTTTTTAAAACACCTAGGGATGCATCCTTGATGGCAATGAGAAGGCGTATTGAGGGTCTGACCCCAGAAGAAATTCGAAATCTTTCAAGAGAAGAAATGCACATGCCTACAACTATGGAAGATTTTGAAATGGCTTTAAAAAAGGTTTCTAAATCAGTATCTGCTGCAGACATTGAAAGATACGAGAAATGGATATTTGAATTTGGATCATGCTAAATTCTCACATGTAAACTGTGAGAAATCTGCCTTAAGTCTTTGGAAAATAATTAAATTTAGTATTTCATTGCACTGAGTGCTATATTTTTTTAAACTTTCATAATGGTAAGGTTTTAAAAATCCTTATAATTCTGAATAAAGGCAATTTTTTTTAAACTGCAAATTTGTTTTACTTGAACATTGCCTGTTATAACACAAATGTGACTTCACTTGGAGCTGTCTATAGGATATGTACTTCTAGGTATTACATCTTTCTTACTATTTGCTGCTGTTATTCTTCCTGTGGAGGAGAGTAAGACTGGCCCTAGC
>PVHX01016654.1:0-17764 GCA_004024805.1 Geosciurus inauris | reverse complement strand
CCCTAGCTCCTTAGACACCAGTGGATAACTGAAAATTACTGACAAGTTTTACTCAAGTAGCTAGTTAAAGCAAGAGCCAGACAGACTGTCCTTTCTTTGTCAGAATAAAACTCTCCACTTTAGTTTGCATTTTTAAAGGAAAAAAAAAAAGAGCACAATTAACGTCTGAACAACTTTATTCTGCCTACTTAAAAGGCTGTGCTACAGGCATCTAAGTATTTGTAAGCCTATGCCAGCCATTGTACTCTAGGCAAACTCATTCACTCATGATATTAAACAGTATAAAAAAAAAGTGAATAAATGGAAAAAAGTTAATAGTATAAAATTCAGAGTAAGATTTCCATTTGATTGCATGTAAGAAATTAATTTACTGAATAGAAAACAGTCTCAAGGAGAAAAAGTACCTTGCTGTGGTCTCAAGTCTCACTGCAAAGAAGCCAGGATAGGAATCTGCTGACTAAAGCACCTTATCCTCTTCACTAGACCATATGATCTCCTCTGTTGTTCTGTAAGCTTATAGTTAGTTAATGGATAAAATAAGACCTGGTCATCACTTGGAGTTAGAACTAGTGCTTTTGAACAACTTATGGAATAAGGAAGAGCAAAAAATGCAGTATTGGCCAAGCACAGTGTCACAACTGTAACAGCCACTTGGTGAGACCCTGTCTCAAAATAAAAAGGGGCTGGGGATGTAGCTCAGTGTTTAAGTGCCCCTGGGTTCAATCCCTGGTACCAAACAAACAAAACTAGGCATGCTGGAGCATTAGCTCAGTAGCAGAGTCTCTACTCCTGGGATTCTAGCTGTGCATCATCATACTTGGCTAAAAAATAAAAATGTTTTTAATGATACAAAATGCAAGTATTACATGGAGTAAAGACAAGTTCTACCTACTCGAGTCACATTGCTAAATTTGTCAATATGAGCTGGGCATACCCAGAACCACATTTAAAAAAAAAAGTCAATGAGTGATGGGTTAAAAAAGTTGAGATAAAGTATCTGTAGGGTAAATAACACTATCACTACACTTAGGACCACAAGGGCATACTTTAAGTGGGAAAAAAAAATAGACCTATACCCTCATACAGTTTTGAGCTGGGCAAAGTTTTAATATAACCAAAAGAGCTACACTTTTGTTTTTCTTCAAAAAAAGTTTATTTTAGAGTGAAAACATGTCACTACTACTTTTAAATCCTGATGCATTCAAGGCAAGTAGTCTTGGTACAGGATATAATCAAATCATGATATACTTCAGTGATTTTATACTGAGTCACAAACAATATAAAGACATTATATTGAATACAAAAATAAGTGTTAAGTTCTTGAGCTTTTAAATTAGAATTTCATAAAGTGCTTTTCATAAAGTCATATATTAAGTGGATATAATTTCCTTATCAAAGGCACCTTGAATTTAATTGGCACATTGCATTATTTCACTTTTTTTTTTTCCTTTTTGGTAGTTTTAGTCTCTTCACATGTCTTCTCATATACTTTGCTTAAATTTTCCTTAATTCATCTGAACAGTGAGCCCTTTTATAAATAAAGTGAACTTTAACTTGGCACTATAAAGGTCAATTTTAAGGCAGTCTTAGGAGTTTGGCAATTTTGCTATGCATAAACTGATTCTTAATCATTTTTTTAAAAAAAAATTATATTGAAGTGAAAAATTTGGAAACAATAGACTAATTCAGAGTCCATGATTTGAGATGGTATTTTAAATACATGTTTTATCTTCAAGGTTTTCTGTTGTTTTCGCAGAGCCATCTGGATATAAATTGATGGTTGTCACAGGTAAAACATTCACGTTATCCATTTGAAGAATCGCTCTGAAATATAAGATGATTGATTATTATCAAAAATAGCTAGTTCTTCCACCAATAGTTTGTGTAAGATTAGGCTAGCTACTTCAAGGTTATAATTGACTGTGGTTAAATGCTTTGCTTCTAACATTTTCATAATTGTTATATAAACTCTAAGCCCCAAATTCATTTTTGCCAAACTGAGTTAATAGAAAGGAATAAAAGGGCTGAGTGTGGTGGCATACACCTGTAATCTCAGCAATCCCAGAAGCTAAGACATGAGGATCACAAGTTCAAGACCAGCCTCAGCAATTTAAGGCTCTATACAGCTTAATTGGGATCCTGTCTCAAAAAATGAAAAGGGCTAGGGATGTAGCTCACTGGTAAAATGGGCCACTGTATCTGGCCCATAAAAAGAACAATGAGAGAAGAGAAAGTTGCCTTAACCAACTAGTAAAGGTCTTATTAAAAGATCACAGTAACTGGGCATGGTAGCACACATGCTATCATGGTAGCAATTCAGGAAGCAGAGCAGGAAGATCATAAGCTTGAGGCCAGCCTGGGCCACTTAGCAAGACCCTATATCAAAATAAAATTTTAAAAATGGATAGGGATGGAGTACTCAATTACCATGTACAAGGTCCTGGGTTTACTCCCCAGTAGAGTGGGGTGGGGGTTGAATATCAAAGGAGGAAAATTCTTTGACCTTTACTGTCATGCCTATTCATTAGGAATAAGTTATTCTCTCATTGCGATAATTTGGGTAAAACAAATGTTTGACAAACCCCCTTCCTAAGCAGATTTTGGACTTAACTAGGCCACAGAAAATCTCATTGCCTATGTGTCATTTAGTCAAGCCCTCAATGATAAACAACTAAGAAGCTTCTGGTTTTGCTTTTATTGTCTATTAGGAACAGTGCTGCAATGAATATCTTGCCAGTCTGAAATTAACTACATTTTAAACTGATACTTTGGGGTTGAAAATACACAGTGAATTCCTCTTAACTGATTTCTGACAATATACACTGCACTTACCATTATACGTATGTTTCCTTTCTCTACCAGACTTTAAGTTCTTAGAAAAAACAGCTTGTCTGATTCACATTTGAATCTCTCAAAGTATTTTGACCACAATATTTTAATTTTACTAAAGTTGAAAGATAGGCTAGAAAAAAGTGTTCTTTTCCCTCCCACTTCTCTTTCCCTCCTTATTTTTATATTTTCTTCTCTAAACTAACTCACTTTTTAATAACTAAAAATACAAATGTTTCAAAAGTAAATACTCACTTGTATTTAGAAACTGGGAAAAGCACCTTTAAGATGGTTATGACCCCAGCTGCTCCTAAAATTCCAACCACCATGACGTTCAAAAACATAAAGAACACAGGGAAGACACTGCTCCAGAACCTACACAGATCTTTTCTAAACTTTTCCATCCACTGACACATTACCTGAAAAAGGAGTTTCAATTAGATATAAAAGTTCCACAAACTTTAAAATTTTTAATTTCTTAATATTTTAGTTTTGGAATGATGGAAATACTGTATATCTTGACTGGTGGTTGGTTACATGATTGTCAAAACTAAATGTATTTTTAGGGCTGAGGGTATATTTCAATGGTAGAGTGCTTACACACTTGAGGCTCTGTGTTCAATCCCCAGCACCACAAAAAACATACAAAAACTAACAGTATATTTTAAAAGGTGCACTTTATTCTAAAATGTACCTTAATAAAGTTATTTACAAACTTAAAAATTATGTTCCAGAAATACAGAAACAGAAATGTTAGCGTCCTTTAAAATTATTTATACTGTAGTCTTATCCACAAATCAAGTGAAAAACAAAAACTAACATGATTAGTTAGGCTTGTACACTATGAACTGTTTCAGGTAATTCGAAGACAAGACAAGGAAGAGAAACGCAAACTTACTGGCTTTTAGAACAGGTGGGAGGTTCATTGTGTACAAAATGTTTCTTGAACAAGAGAAGAACCTAAGGTGGGCACTAATGGCATGAGATATGAAGACAGTCTGTTCTGGGGCTGACCTGCTACAGGGGTGGGTGAGGGTATCACAGTCCAAACTGCCAAAGTGACCTAGATTTCTCCATCATCTCCAAATAAGCAATTCTGATCCTCAGTGTTAAATTCTCTTTATAGGCTAACCACACTCATTTAAATGGAAATTATTTTGGGTGAAGGGGCTAACTAATAGGGAGAGATACCTACATACTAATGAACTATATCTTCCTAGTCAGCAGTATATATGTCAAGGTAATATGAGTACTTAGTAGGTGCCAGTGCATATTTATATGTAAAACCCATCTTATCTCGCCCTTACAACTTAATGAAATACTTCACATTACTTTATAGATTAAGCACAGATAATGAAACAGGTTACAGAGGTTAAGGTTTTGTCACAGAACTAGTAAATGGCAGACCAGGTTTCAAACCTAGGCAACCAGACTCCAGAAAGTATACTTTTAACCATCTGTACTTAATTGCCACACAAGATTCTGGGGGCACAATGTACCTGTGTGTATACAAAGTAGTAGCTGTAGAATAAAGAGAAATGGAAATGAGAATTCTGGAACTGGAAATTCCCAGCCAAAGGCAATTCAGTGCTTGATAATCATGATATGACAACATTATTATTAAATGAAGCTTAAAGAATAAAACAGGAATACCTAAAATATCACTGAGTCCATTACTAACAATGCTCCACAGTTCTACTCTTGGTTTCTTCACCCTAGCCATAAATGTGTGTAACACCAAAGGCTCAATTTACCTTATATGAGGATGGAGGCTCTGCTCTGAGAGGAGTTTCAGGTAATTTGCCAGGTAAAGCATCTTCATCTATAGTGGTTTCCACATTCCTGAGAAGATACTGGCTGGTGGTCTGCAATGAACTAACACTTTCCACTGAGGAAGAACAAAGTTACCAAAATGCTAGCAACATACTTGAGTCTCTTCTAAAAGTTATAAGATTATTATCCCAATAATATTCAGCATAATAAGTACATACATTTTACGATGGGAGAAAAAAATAAAAATATTCCCTGATTTAAGCACCAGAAGGGCAACAGACTCTTAGATACAAGAAGTTATAACTTAGTCACAAAGTCTATAGCCTTCAGTGGAAAAATGAATACTTTTTTCTTTAAATGAACCTTTCTAATATTCTTTTTTTTTTTTTTAGTATTGGGGATTAACTCAGGGGTACTCGACCACTGAGCCACATCCCCAGCCCTATTTTGTGTTTTATGTAGAGACAGGGTCTCACTGAGTTGCTTAGCGCCTCGCTATTGCTGAGGCTGGCTTTGAACTCACGATTCTCCTGTCTCAGCCTCCCTATGTGCTGGGATTAATATTCTTATATTTTGTGACGAGTACCCAGAAGAAGAATGGGTGATTACAGGAAATTGTCACCACACCAGCAGCACTGATCACATTCTACTAAGGCTCTAAATAGATTCCTAAAGTCCTTAAATGGACATACATACTAATACATGTTATAAGACTTTCTTTTGCAGTGCTGGGAATCAAACCCAGGCCTCATCCACCCAAGGCAAGTGCTCTACCACTAGGCTACACCCTAGCCCCTTAAGGGTTTTATAAAGATGTTTATTTCCAAACATTAACTATAATTAAACATATATAGTAGCTTTTACAAATAATATGAAGAGTACAAAGTTCAAGAGTATATAATATAACTACTAACTAAAATATTTTCCTTAATATTTTAAATAATGACCTTTTAAATTACCTTTTTTGGAGAGGTTGGGAAGGGTAAATAAATTGTCACTGTCTCGGGAAATAGAGTACAGCATGCTTTCTTCCAAAGGAAGGGTGTAGTTCGAATGTCTGAGTACTCCCTGGTTCTTCACTAAAATATCAACTTCAGTAACATCCTTCTGTTGAGCCTATGAAAGAAAAAAATAAGTACCTTGTATTTTAAATAATGGCCTAGTCTCATGAGAATTTAAAATTTTCCTCCCTGATTCTATAATTAAAAAACTTGACCTATTCAGACAATTACTTCTTATTCCCTCGCACTCCCACTTTGGGGCATTTAATTTGCAAACTGAATCATATTCCTGTTTGCATTAGCACTCACTCAATCTCAGTTCCATTTCATTTCTACATGGAAATGTAGAAATGAAAAGTGGTAAGAGGAAATGGTAGCTGAACTATGAACCAAATTCAATCTCTTCACTTCCTTTTTGTTTAAATGATATTCATAACAATCATGTGATATAAACATGTACAAAAAATCAATTTTTAAAAAATATATTTCAAATGCTAAAATAATAAAAATGCTAAATGACTGGATACAGGCAATATTAGGGTACCTTCTTTATCAAGTCAGAAGCAAATAACTGAACACTTGCATACCTAGCATAAATTGAAATCTTTTTCTTTTAATATTTTTTAGTTGTAGATGAACACAATGCCTTTATTTTATTTATTTATTTTTATGTGGTGCTGAGGATTGAACCCAGTGCTTCATTCGTGTGAGGCGAGCACTCTACCACTGAGCCACAACCCCAGCCCCACAAATTGAAATCTTAACAATTCCCAATTAAGAAGCATACTATCTTACTTGTTTTCCATCAATCTCTACTACTTCTTCTTGAATGACAATTAGTTGCAAACTGGAACCTGATGTCATAGGCCACTCATGAACTAAAATCCTTACACTGACAATTCCAAAATATTCTTTTTCCTCCAAATTTTCCAGATTTTCATTCTTCACTATAAAAAAAAGTAGTGACAGCTTTGAGCAAATATTGCCACCAAATTTGTTATTGAATGTAATTATTCTGATGACATTTACATGAAACAAGACCACTGAAAACCATCTTCAGTGGCTTTCTTCATTCTTGGCCTTAAGACTACTTCAGATTTATAAAAACAAAGATAACTTGACAATCCTTACAAAGGCTTATGCTTGTTTGAAAAGGAGAGATGCTTGACAATCTTTTGATTTTTATAAGAAATGCTACACCAGCAACATCTTTCCTATCCCTTTCATACAGGTTGGCAATGAGGAGCCAAGAAGAGTATAACTATGGACAAAGCAGGCCACAAGACACAGAAAATCCCATGGTTTAGCAGAATAAGCACATACATTCATCCACAAAACCCAGTGATAGAAGAGGCCCAACACAAGTTGTTTTTAATGAGGTTTTTTTTTTCCCCCAATCCTTTCCTCAATAAGTGACTTGTTACTGTTGGAGAGGGCAAGAATGAGGAAGAGAATGGGACAGGCCTGTAATTACTCCCTAATAATGGGCGGGTAGGGCAGGTATTAGCCATGTTCTTCTTTAGGTAGGAACATACCCCACCCCCACCCCAACCCCAGTGGAGATGGGGTAGTTAGTTATTTATGGAGCCAGTGGCTATTCTATTAAAATAGAAAGTGCTACAGAAAAAGATAAAGCAACACATACCAATGAAACCACCACCAAAGGAGCACTTAGTTGTCCTTCAAATAATCTAAGGATTTATCAAATGGGAACCTAGATATACATTTGAATGCAGACCTAGCAGTTTAAACTGATGCCTTGCCTTTACAAGGGTATTCCTTTTGTCTGGAATATCCCTGTATCTAGTTCACTAACCACTCAATCATAATGGCTACCTAGTTATTCCTCCATAGGCTCTCCCCCTCCAAACCATTTGTGCAACATTGCCTGATTTTTCTCACTATAACAGTTTTAATTACATAACCTCCTTGCTCAAACACTGTCAATGGCATTCCCATGAATCTTCTGGTAGTTTTCTGACTGGTCTTCCTTCAGGCTCCTATTTGGGGCTGTGGCTCCCTCTCTAGCCTACCGAACCCTCACTCCCAATATCTTTTGATACTTGTAACCGTAAAATGCCCCCCTTTTCGTGCTCCACCTCAGTGCATCTTTGCCTGTTTTCTGTGTGTTTTTTTGTTTTGTTTTGAGGTTCTGAAATCAAACCCAGAGCCTTACACATACTAGTCCAGTGTTCTACCACTGAGTTATACAGCCCTAATCCTTTACATTTATTTTTCTTTTGAGAGAGGGTATCACTATGTTACCCAGGCTGGTCTTGAACTCCTAGGCTCAAGTAATTCTCCTACCTCAGCTTCCCAAATCCCGAGACTACAGATGTGTATCACCACACCTGTTTTCATGTCAGTGTTTTAACTAATTCCCCTTACAGCCTTATTAGCATGTCTGTATGCCCAAAGCCTAAGGCACAAGAGAGGAATAAGAAAATGCAGTCATATAAAAACATCACAGTGGTGACTCTTCAGCCTCCAAATCTGATACCCCTACTGTAAATTATAACTAAATTAAAAACTGAAAGCCCTTCACGTTCTTACTCCCTTACTGTGGTAGCCAACTTCTGAAGACAGCACTCAATGATGCTTGCAGTTGCATGACTCCCTCTCTGGGTGAGGGCTGGGAATAGTCACTTGTTTCTGACAAACAGCACAGCACAAGAGATAATTCATATTCCTTTTTTCATTTGAATAATATGGTCTATTCCAACATAACATATTTGCTTATCTTTAAACAATTCAAAAAATCTAAAAGGTTAAAAAGAAAAATGTTCTATTGACATAAGCGTAGAAGAAACTGACAATTACACCAATAGTTCATTTTCTCCAATTGTAGTAAGTACTTCTCCAAGATTTTGGCTTTTGCTATCCTACCTTGGTATATACATGCTTACACTGATCACCCTATCAAAAATACAGTTTCATCAATGCCAATCTTATGAAAGAAAATGCAGTCAATATTCCATCAATAACCAATATAAAGAACAGTTTCAAACACATTGGTATTATAGAGAAATGATATGTATTATTGCTTTAAAATGGAAATAGGTAACATCTAAGAATCTTACTAATTTAGTATTATTAAAAATAGAATACTTTTAGAAATGATTTAGTAGTACTCACCTATCAAAGTCTGACAGCTTATTCGGGTTACACCACTATTTACAGGTAAGTCATTTACATATACCTGTCCACTCTCATAGGTTATGTTAAGAACAACCTTAAAATAAAGCAGCATATACATTAATTCCAATGGTTTATAAATGGAAAATGCTTCATGTAAAAAATACATTGTTTAACTAAATTACGTGTAGAGGTGCTATGATTTAGATGTTGTTTGTCCCAAGGAATCGTGTGTTGGAGGATTAGTCAGTGTTGTGGTGTTGAGGTGGCAGGACTTCTAAGATATGGGTTGATTTGGAAGTCTGTAAGTTGCTGAATACATGTCCTCAGAAGAAACTGTGGGACCCCAGATGCTCTTTGACTTCCTATCTGGCAATATGATCTTTTGCTCCTACACGTGTTCTTGCCACTATGATACCATCTGCCACAAGGCCTTCCCCACAGTCAAGCTGACTCCAGCAATAAGCTCTTGAATTTCCATAACTATTAATCAAACTGTTAAACAAACCTCTTTCTTTATAAAGTAGCTTACTTCAGGTATTTTGTTATAACAATAGAAAATGAACAAATACAATAAAAATAAAATACTCTGCATTACATTTGGCTAAATGATGTATTGAAAACATAACAAAAAGGAAACAAACCTGTTCTTTAGATATTTCCCCATCATCTTTCAGGATAGTTACATTAATTTTGATGCCATCCTGCAAAACAAATATAAATTAGGTATGCATTTCACAAATTGAGAACAGAAGTTCTTTTTCTTTCCCCATTATTTTTATTGTACCGTTACTTATAACAGCATGAAAAGAATATTTTATAAAACCATTGCTGGGTATAGTGGTGTACATCTGTAATCCCAGTAACTTGGGAGTCTGAGGCAGGAGGACCATCAGTTCAAGGCCTCAAAATCTTAGCTTAGTGAGATCTTATCTCAAAATAAAAAATAAAAAAAGGAGCTGTAGATGTAGTTCAATGGTAGAATGCCTGTGGGTTCAATCTCCAGTACTGCCAATAAAACAAAAAAAAAAAACCACACTCAATAATAAAACAGAAATCATCATTTTCATTATAGACTTTTTATGCCTTGATTCACAATTCCAGTTTTTAAATAATCTATACACTTTTTCCATTTGTGAAATATATTACATGAGAATATAAATGCAATGCAGAGTTTAAAAAGATTAGTCCTCAGGGCTGGAGTCGTGGTTCAGCGGTAGAGCGCTTGCCTAGCATGTGTGAGGCACTGGGTTTGAACCTCAGCACCACATAAAAATAAAGGTATTATGTACACCTATAACTAAAAATAAAAATATTTAAAAAAAAAGATTAGTCCTCATGTAACTAGGACTAGGATAAAATCTAGAATATTACTCATGCTTTAGAAGTCCCTGCATGAAGCTGTCAAAGCCCCTCCTCCCCTCAGAGGGAATCTCCCCCCCGCCCATTTTTTATTGGTGAATGATAGCTTACATAATGATGGGATTCATTGTTACACATTAGGACACGCACTCAGAAGGAAGCTCTATACTTATTTCTAGGTGAATCATTTCCTGCTTCTATCATAGTTTTACTATCTGTGTATCTCTATATTACCTAGTTTCATCTGTTTCTAAGCTTTATATAAATGGAATATTATATGTATTCTTCCAGAACTTGTTTCTTCTATTTAAAATTGTTGATGCAGGCCAGGTGCAGTAATGCACACCTGTAATCTCAGTGATGAATGCCTGTAATCCTGCAGGCCGAGGCAGGAGGATCACAAGTTTGAGGCCAGAATAGGCCACTTAGCAAAATCCTGTGTCAAAATAAAAATTTTTAAAAAGGGGGCTGAGGTGTAGCTCAGTGGTAGAGTGCCCTTCGGTTAAATCCCCAGTACCACACACAGAAAAAAACTGTTGATACACACCACTATAGTCACTAGTTACACTGCTTTATGCACCATCCCACTGTAGTATTAACAATTTATTTATTTATTCCACTATTCACGTGAGTTGTTTCCAACTTTTTTGCTTTTTACAAATGAAGGTGCTCTGGCCATTCTTGAGTGTGTCTCTTGGACAAGTATATACAGTGTACACTTTTATTGCCTATTTAAGGTACAATCAAAAGCAGTCTACCCAAATATGTAAGTGTACTGATGGCATGCTTTCTGTAGAAAAGAAAGCACTATTTCACAAAGTATTATCACTGTCCTTTATTTCCTAAGTTTTTCACACAGGAAATTGTTATCCCAGAACAAAACAATATATTCCTCTCAAATATTTTATCCTTGGGTTGTATTCTTAAATTTTAAAATAGGAAAATTACTCATAAACATAAAAAAAACACACAAGTATTTCTTGGTATGCAAGTATCCCCAATACCTTTTACTTATACATAGTCATGCACCACATAATGATGTTTCAGTAAACAACAGACTACATATGATAGTGGCCCCATACAACTGTATCACCCATTGATGGCATAGCTGTCTCTGTGTAAGTATGTTCTATACTACTTATACAACATCAAAATCATCTAAGGGTACAATTCTAAAAACATATCCCCACATACCCTATCCACAATTTCCAACAAATGAGAGAATAAGAGTGACAATTTCATGAGGTTGGCTGACTCCAGAGACAATCTGTGGAGAAGGATTCATATCACATAAGGCCCAACCATATACTTAAGCCCACTTTGGTGCACTTCCCAACTACTCTAGGAACTTGGGAAGCTCTGCAACCAGTGATTCCTCAGAACCAATCTGGTTCCTCTTGGTCCACCTTGATTTAGGGTAAGCCTGATTTAAAACCAATGTAAACTCTACAACATATCACTCACTAAGCCACCCAGTTGGTGGCTATATTGATTTTTATCCAAAGTCCAAAGTTCATCTTACCAAACTAGAAAATCTGTTAACTGTAGACTATTTTTCTAATAGCCTAGAGACAGCCTCCAACAATAACAGCATAGAAATCTTTTTTAGCTTCTGCCTTTCAGCAGCAAGCCTATACTATAGTCATTTACTGAACATATACCTATCACTTGCCTAGTAAAATATAGGGTTTATAAAAGACAATAGATACAAACACACTGTATATTCCAGAGACTCAAGTTCAATTAATTCTTTTGGGGGACTGGGAGTGTAACTAAGTAGTAATGTGTGCACTTAGCATGTGCAAGGCCCTGGGTTCAATTCCCAGCACCAATAAAATAAAATAAATTCTTTCAGATCCTTCTGAATGACTTCAGTGCAAAAGGGAATTCCATTCTTTACTGCCTCCTAAAAGTAAGTTCAAAGATAGCTCACATTTCTTGTTCTAAAAACCTCTAACTAAACTGGAAGTTTAGGCTTCTGATCCAGGGTTAGGTATGCCTAGAAAGTAGGTGTCAAAACTGAAGTTTCTCCCCATCCATTTTTAGATCTTCACTCATTGCATTGGCTGCCCATCTGGGACACAACTAGCTTACTAAAGAAAAAGGGAATCAGCCAGGCGTGGTGGTGCACACCTGTAATCCCAGCACTTTGGGAGGCTGAGACAGGAGAATCACACGCTCAAAGCCAGCCTCAGCAATGGTGAGGCGCTAAACAACTCAGTGAGACCCTGTCTCTACATAAAACACAAAATAGGGCTGGGGATGTGGTTCAGTGGTCGAGTACCCCTGAGTTCAGTCTTTGGTACAAAAAAAAAGTGGGAGGGAATCAATAGTTGGTTTAAAATACGTCTGGAGAAAATATATGAAACAAGTACCCATTCAAAATATATTGTCGAGCTGGGGATACAGCTCAGTTGGTAGAGTGCTTGCCTTGCATGTACAAGGCCCTGGGTTCAATCCCCAGCACCACAAAAACAAAACAACCAAACCAAAATATATTGTCATCTGGCTTGAGTTGTAGCTCAGTGGTAGAGCACTTGCCTAGCATGTGTGAAACACTGGGTTCGATTCTCAGCACCACATATAAATAAATGAATAAAATAAAAGCCCATCAACAACTAAAAAAAAAAACAAAATATATTGTCATCTAAATATCTCTGGTGACCAAGTTAACATTAGAAGAATGTACTACAATCAGGCACAGTGGTGCATGCCTGTAATCTCAGCAACTCGGGAGATTGAAGCAGGAGGATCTCAGGTTCAAAGCCAGCCTCAGCAACTTGGCAAGGCCCTAAGCAATTTAGCAAAACCCTGTCTCTAAATTAAAAATAAAAAAGAGCTGAGAATGTGACTTTGCGGGTAAGTGCCCCTGGGCTCAATCGCTAGTACCAAAAAGAAAAAAGAAAAAAAAAAAAAAAGAATGTACTACAAAAACTTTAAATATTTTGCAGTCTGACAAATGCATACCCACAGGTAAAAATGCTTAGAATACAATAAATCTGAGTCCCTTCAGGAAGACAGGAAAAATTTCCCTGACTTCAACCAGTTTTCTTAAATTTATATCAGACTGGATACAAGGATGGGCAGATGAACAAATATGTGACAAAGTAACTTCAGAAAAATGTTAATAGTAGTCTAGAAATAAAATCTGGCACCCACTAGTCACACATGGATACACAAATTTAATTAAATTTAAAATTTAAAATCCAGTTCTTCATTTACATTGGCCACATTTCAAGTGCTCAGTGACCACAACTGTAGCTACTGCAATGGAAAGAACAGACATATTAACAATCACTGCACAAAGTCCTTATCTAACACAAAGGACCACTGTAAAATTCTTCCAAGTCTTCTGTACATTTGAATTTTTTTGTTTTGGTACCAGGGATTGAGTTCAGGGACACTTGATCACTGAGCCACATCCCCAGCCATTTTTTTGTATTTTATTTAGAGACAGGGTCTCACTGAGTTGCTTAGCACCTCACTTGTGCTGGGGCTGGCTTTGAATTTGCAATCCTCCTTCCTCAGCTTCCCAAGATGCTGGGATTATAGGCATGTGCCACCACACATCTGGCAAAAATTTTTAACTTAGATGAAATGATTTCAGGTTCTCATATTTATATCCCAAGTGATGAGACTGTCTTTCTAGCTGTTCTACATTCATTTAATTTATGAAATTCTGAGTTTAGATTTGAACTTTCCAAAAGTTGAATGAAAACCTAACCTAAGAAGGGAGAACTGAAATGGTGAAACACTAACAGCCAGGCCACAGTGCAGTGTACTTAACCTTTCAGCTAAAAATCTTATTTCTCAGATTGTACAGACAGACCCAAATGTGTTTGGGTTCATAAGTAACAAACGATGATGAATCTTTACAATTGGAAAAGGGGAAACAAAGTCATTATCTCCCTAATTTTAAAATTATTTCATTTTTATTTGGTTTCTTGGTGCTTGTCCATGGCATTTCTATTTTTAATTATATACAATTGTAATACACATATAATTTCATAGAAAAGTGGTCCTTAAGAGCTCTCAATGTTGTGGCTCCCTGGAATGTGCCAGCAGAACTAAAACAGATATGCTCATCATTTTCGTAACAGGGAGATAACGATGCAACTCTAAAACATTAAAAGTTTTAAAAAAAAAGTGACATCTTGTCAGTCAGCTCCATATTTAGTGTACTCAAGTCATGACTTGATTAAGATGTACTTCCCTACTTTCTTTTCATTCTGGGAAAATTTGCATTTTAAAATCCTCGAACTTTTCCTTACCATCCAACTGAAGAAAGGCAATATCATGGCAAAAAGAATCAGCTGCTTTGGAATACTATGATGCGAAGGCTCTCACTTCAACTGGCTTCAGGGTCACCTAACACACTGTGGGCCCTGCCCCCAGAGTGGCCCAAGCGTGTTCCCAGGGGATGCCGACACCGCCAGTCCCGCCACACTTTAAGGACCACGGCTAGCACATCCGACCAATCGAGGAAGTCGGAAATGTCAGATCTTCAGCCTCTCCCCTTCTCGGACCCCGCAGTGTGGGAAGTTCCTTCCCCATCGCCAGCCGAGCAGCCACAGGTGCCTGGAAGTACACTAACTGGCAACTTTCATATTTCCCGAACACAAACACTGCCTAGCTAGTGCCTGCTCCAGCCCCGGAAGGCACCATAACAAAAGCCTGAGGTCACGGGTGATCGCGCACTTCAGACAGTAAAGCTCCAGCAGGAGGAGCAACTGTTTGGACCGCTCCAAGAATCTCCAAGTTTTGCGGCCCGAGACGCAGCCACACAGTAAGGTGCCCCTACCGGTTCCTTCCTTTCCGCTGTCCAGCCTCTAGCCTCCACACACCCCCATTTCCTAGAGTGTTTCCGCTCACTTTTCCTTTTGAGGTCGAACTACAGTCCCAGCTCCCCGGCGTGAGGTGAGGGGCGTAGCTGAGGGGGACCTGGCCTCCCCGCAAGTCTGACTCGAAGAACGGACAGCCGCACCCGCCGTGTCCTACCTGCGGGGCTCCGGACAGCTGCGGCGGAGGCTCCCGGGTATCCGTCCTCACCCACCCGGTGGCCGGCAACGCCACTAGCAGCAGCAGATGGAGGGCGAGCGGCGCCGGCGGAGCGCCCACCATTTTGGACAACCCGGGCGTCGGAGTAGACCTTCCGAGGGCGGAGTCAGAGGGGAGGAGGTCTGCCCCCAGGCGACCGCGCAGGCGCTGGGAGCTGCCACTGGCCCGCACACCCGGAGGACCAGACTGCGCACGCGCGCTGCGCTCAAAAAAGGGACCAGGTCAAATTTGGAGAAGACCGGGTTACACCTCCACTGAGCTTTGGAGAGTTTGCTTTGTTCCCACCTAAACAAGTCCAAGCACTTTCGTTGCCATGACTTTTTAATTGGTATACATTTATATACATATGTACATGCATCTGCAAAATTAAAACAATCATACTTCAGAACACTTACGCATCAAAAGTAAAATATTTCACATTTAGAAGGGAAATTTTTATTAAATGGGTAGTTCTCATCTTTGGCTGCAAGTGGGAATCTCCGGGGAAGTTTTAAAAAGTACTGGTGTCTCCCTGGGGGCGAATTCCAGGAACAGAGTAACCAAAGTATAAAGCTAGTTAAGGAATATCCTCAGTTGAGGCCTGTTGGCTAAGCATTGGCTAAGTAGTTAACAGTATTATTTGATAATGAACAATTTTACTATTTTGTATGACATGGGTTCTACTATTTTTATATATGCATGCACAAGCATCATGGAATTTCATGTTAAAATGTCCCATAATTTGAAAAAAAATAAATACATCGTAACTGGTGAGTTATAACAAAACTTTAAATCTTGTTACAAAGTTTCACTTGTTTTTATTAGTAATAGATAATAGGAATTGAAAACAGTGTAGCTTGAGGGAAGAGGCAAATAGCTCTATGCTAACACCCCTCCCTCCCCTGATGAATGTTTCCCTAAGACTAATTGCAGATAAGGGAAGAGTGCTCCACAGCTGGCAGGACCCTGACCCCTGAGCCCGAATCCCTGGGCACTAAAACTGACCACTTCCTTGATTTATGGAACTAGCCCCAAATTCCTAAGTGCCCAAGAAAACCAGCACGTCTCCACTATGCCACCCCCCAACATAAACCTATAAAAACCCAGTCCCTTTCTTTGTTCAGTGGCTCATTTTCCACCAGGAAAATGGGTAGTTCACCACCACCTTTGCAGATGAATCCTGTTCTTGAATAAAATCCTGAAATGACTTGCATGGTTTGCTGCCACTTTGATCTTTTTGCCCTTACAATTAGAATGACATTAGACTTCCCTTGGCATACTTGACTTTTATATTAATCGTGAAAACAACTCAGCCCATTGGTTAAATTACAAATAAATCCATCAGTGTTGGTAGTTATTTTTATATGGGGGGGGGTGCTGGGGATTGAACTCAGGGGCACTCGGCCACTGAGCCATATCTCCAGCCCTGTTTTGTATTTTATTTAGAGACAGGGTCTCACTGAGTTGTTTAGTGCCTCACTTTTGCAGAGGCTGGCTTTGAACTCATGGTCCTCCTGTCTCTGCCTCCGGAGTGGCTGGGATTATAGGTGTGGCTCCCAGGCCTGGCACAGTGGGTATTTTGATCTTTTGTGTCAGCACATGTCAACTTGACTTCCTTGATCATTAAAGCAATCAAAAGGAGTTGAGTTCACCTAACATAGCAATCCAATGTAGTTCGGTACACATTAGGTGCTTTCTACTCAGTGAAGATAATCTTTCAAATAAGCAGTACATAGTCTAAAAAATTCTAATGGCATAGAAAAAAGCACATAAAATGTATTAAAAATAAAATCTTCATTCCCTCATCAACTAATGCCCTTGGACCCCAAACTATGATATATTTTCTTCTTCAGCAAATAACTTCTTATTTTCATCATTCCCACATTTGAAATTTGAATTCAGCTTTTCTGCAATTCAAAGCAGGCTGGATACCAAAGGGAAGACTGGGGCACTCTGTATCTAGTTTTAATTTCTGGAGTCACTGCACTAATGTTAAAACACATTC
Organism: Geosciurus inauris; assembly: GCA_004024805.1. Classification (NCBI taxonomy): domain Eukaryota; kingdom Metazoa; phylum Chordata; class Mammalia; order Rodentia; family Sciuridae; genus Geosciurus; species Geosciurus inauris. The sequence goes on along the minus strand of PVHX01016654.1, from coordinate 622 downwards.
CATTCCTGTTTTACATATTTACTCAACTATATATTTTTTATATTTTATATTTTTTAACTTTCTGAAGATCCCCAGGAGAGGACAAGAGGGAGAGCAAGAAACAAAGATATGCTTTTATACATCCCTTAAAATCATTCACAAATTTTACCTTATATTTTCTAAGATATTAAAAACTGCTTTCACAGTATACTTCTCATCCATATATTTAGAAATGAATTTTATTAGACCCATCATGATGGGTGATGCTTCCATGTGAAAAACAATTCAGAAATATCATTGTAGCAGCCAGCAATTATTGTGATGAATTATGATCCCACTTTTTACATACAAACCATATTTCTGATCATGATTTTTTACCATCTTCACTGTATGGTCAAATTTATTTTCAAGATTGTGTATCTTATCTTCATTATCTGAGGTTCCGCCTTCCAGGTGATCTAGTCTGCTGGTGATGCTTTCTATTGAGTTTTTTATTTGGTTAATTGTTTCCTTCATTTCAAGAATTTCTGATTGGTTTTTTTTCACGATTTCTAGCTCTTTCTTAAAGTAATCTTTTGCTACTTGTAATTGCTCTCTTATCTCTTTGTTCGAATGATCGATGGTTGCCTTTATTTGCTCTCCT
>PVHX01016653.1:0-42554 GCA_004024805.1 Geosciurus inauris | reverse complement strand
TTAGAAAACTTGGAATGGAACCACCATTTGAGCCTGCTATCCCACTCCTCGGTCTATACCCAGAAGACTTAAAAACAGCGTACTACAGTGCTGCAGCCACTTCAATGTTTATAGCAGCTCAATTCACAATAGCTAAACTGTGGAACCAACCTAGATGCCCTTCAATAGATGACTGGATAAAGAAACTGTGGTATATATATACAATGGAATATTACTCAGCAATAAAAGAGAATAAAATTATGGCATTTGCAGGTAAATGGATGGAACTGGATAATATCATGCTAAGTGAAGAAAGCCAATCTCAGAAAACCAAATACCGAATGTACACGTTGATAAGTGGATGCTGATCCATAATGTGGGGAAGGTCATGGGAACAATGGTGGAACTCTGTTCACAGGGGTGTAAGGGGGGAGGGGGTATGGGGAGAGTAAAGGTGGTGGAATATGATGGCCATCATAGCCCTAACTTTGTGTATGACTGCATATATGTTGTGAATCTATACAACTTACAACTAGAGAATTGATATATTATCCTCTATCTATGTACAATGAATCAAATTGCACTCTGTTATCATGTAAGCCTAAATAGAACAAATAAATAAATATGAAAAAAAATAAAGTGAACTTAGGTGAAGAAAAAAAATACTCTACTGTAATATATATCTACAAAGAACAACAAAAAAAAAAGGAATGTATTTCCCCCTTTTATATCAGAAAAAAGATTTCTTGGTTTATTTTATTCCTAAGATTGTCATAAGAGTCAGCAATATCATCGAGTCCATGGCCACCACTTGCTCTGTTACTGTCCTGAACACTATGCCTCTCACTTCTAGAAGGGGACAGTGGGAAGGATGGCTCTGCCCAATAACTGTGATGAAAGCCCCCTAAGAGGGCAAGCGCTGTGGAAGACATGACCCAGAGGGGGAGAATTCTGTGACCAGGTGCTCAACAAAGCTTGAAGAGCAGGCAAGTGGAAGATGTGGACTCTGTGCCCAGCAAGGGCATGGGCCAGGCGAAAATGCAGGACAGATAGGCCCAAATCTGTGTTTGTTTTTGGGGGGGTGATGGGGGCAGAGTTTTGCTGTTTGGTCAGGAGCCCTAGAACTCTAAACCATGGCCATGTCTTAGACCTTGCACCAGGCCCTGGACTCACTCAGGCCTAATTGTGCCCCATTTAATTCTCACAGTAATCGTGTGAAGTAGGGACCATTGGTCTTCTCCCTTACAGGTAAGCAGATGGGGACATATGGGGTCAGTGGCTTGTCCAGAATCCACAATGAGGAAACTGTGGCTTATGCTAGGGGCCCAGAGCCTGTCCTCAGTGTGTACACTATGTGCTGGGAGGACACAGATCACGGCCCATCAGAGCCATGAATGCCAACAATTACCCACGTTACTGTGTCCTTCCCTGTATTTCCCCCCAACAACTAAGAAATCTAGACGCCAATGAGATCACCTTGCTGCCTTCCTGCTTTACTGTGTACTGTGTGGTGGGAGCTTATCTGAAGAAGCAGGAATCCAGCTTCCTGTTTTCACTTCTTCACTGAAGAAGAGTGTGCAGATGCTGCCTCCAAACAGCTCAGCTATGGACATCATTCTCCATTCTGTGCTAAACTGAACTTAAAAGCCTAACCCAGCTCAGACAGAATGATGATGAGAGTCTCAGAGGCTCTGATTGTATTCAGGTAAGAAATTGCAGTCTTCTCCCAAGCTTTCTGAATATTGCACATCAACAGGAGGTAGCTTCCTGCTCGTGTTTCTTCCTTGCTTGGCTATATTCCAGGTGGCCACTTTGAGGCAATCTCAGCTCTGCTTTTGCTTGCTAGTTTGTTTTTCTCTCCTGAGAAGGTAGGTTAGGACAATGAAGCAAGGATGAAAACAGGCTCCAGACAAAAGTCCTGGGTGTGTGTGTGTGTGTGTGTGTATGAGAGAAAGAGAGAGAGAGAGAGAGAAGTGTGAAACCTTACTGGCCTCCCTGACTGGCAGAGGAGAAAGAATGTGGGTGGGCGTCATGTTGGCTGTGACTGCTGCTGGACTCAGAGCTCCGACCAGGCCTCTTTGTGGTCCTCTGCATGGAGGGCTCCCTGCCTAGCACCATCTCTTGGATGCATTGCTTCCTGGTGGGAAGGAAAGGCTGCAGGCTGGCATCAGGAACTGGGCACATGGTGTTCTGCCCTTAGCAGCTGGGGGCACACCCAGCACCTTACTTCTTTGAATTACATTTGTTCCTTTTCAAATGGGGAGAAAATTATCCACCTTTAGAGTTACCATGAGGGGTAAATGAGATCATAAGGGTGATAGGCTCAGTATAGAGCCTGGATGCAGAAAGCATTCATTTTAATGACCATGGTTGTTATTAATCCTTATCAAATAGAATACTAGCAATAATGAGGTATGGAGAAGCCCTTTCCTTTCCAGGACACTTTAGGGATCTGTCAAGTAATGGGAATGATAGGAATGAGGAGCTGGCCCCAGATGGAAACTTGTCTCTGCTCTCTGCAGCCTGTCCCCTGCCCTGGTCATGGCAGGCCTCCTCAGCTGCCTCCAAGCAGCTCAGCTGTGGTGCAGGCTCTGGTGCAGGAAGGGTCTCATTGCTCAGCTTGGTTTTCATATGCCTGGTTCCCATTACCACTGACCATTGGGGTCCTTCCCTGTTTCATACCTCTTGACCTGGGCTCACAGGGCTACTGACTGCCTTCCAACCCTCTGCCTTCTGTCTGTTTTTCTCCTGGTCCCACTTGCAGGCTGGCCCTGAGTGCAGCTCTCCTGCTTGGGCTCTGCATGGCTTATGTTACCTCCCCTCTGTGCTAGGCCCTCTGCCTTCCTGCCTGCTCTTGAGTTTCCTCAGGGTAGCTTGGAGACATCCTCTGGGGGAGTGTGTGGTTGTGAGTTTGTTTGCCAAACAGATCAGAGCAGCGACAGCACTTTGCACTTGGTGTTACTGGCTCTGTGTCCCACTGCCAAGCAGAGCTGACACCAGCCATGGCCGTGTCTGTGGTACCTACACAGCACAGGGCTTGGGAGAGACTGAGAGCAAACCTCTTCCTCTGCCTCTGATGCCCAACCACCACTTCTGCAAACTGTCCTTTGTGCTAACCATTCTCTTTTCTGGTCTTTAAAAATGTAAATTCTCACAGAAGTGTTAATATATTAGGTGATTCATATCTGCAACATTTTTAGTTACTTTTCTTCCTCAGTAATATCACATAAGCATCACAGGATTGTCAAGTGTTTGGATCTAGAAAGAACTGGGAGGTCTGGAGACAAGGAAACTGTCGAAGGTGGGGTGGTGGCAGAGGTGTGGGAAACAAACTGAATCTCTCAGTCTGACATGAACTGGTCTTGCTAATTATCATGGCAGCAGTATTCCTTGACAGTGAAGGAGTTGGATCAGATCCATTATTCTGGCTCTCTAAAACCTATTGCTTGAGGATTTAAACCTTGGCTAATACCCAGGACTGGCAGGGATAAGTATTTGTTCTTGCCTGCAACTGAAAGGTAGAGAATTCGAGGCAAGCTCTCTTCCAGCAAGAGGATGGTGATCACCAAGAAAATTCTAGATCCAGTGACTCTACTTCTAAGAATCTATCCTAAGGAAATAGGTAGAGGTGCACACAAACTTAACCACCAGCACTGTCAGCATTTGTTACTTACTTTAGTCAAAACCCAGAAATCCTCTAAATCTCCATCAATAGATGGACAATCAAGCTTAATGTGACAATTCATATAATGGAATATGATCATCAACATTAAAATCATGTTGTAGAAGAATATTTAATAACGTAGGAGATGCTAATGAGATGGCTAAGTTGAACAATCTGAAGAAAAAACACAGATTTGCCCCTGACTTAGAAAATATTCACTATATGTAGGAAAAAATCCCTGAAAGCAAGTTCTTTAAATGTTAGCTTTGGGTGCCTCTGAATTATGGGATTATATGCAATTTTTAATTTGTTATCCTCTTTTATAATTTCCAAATTATTCAAAGTAATATTGTCTGCTTATAAACTTATGGGCATGGATGAATTTTGCAAATGTATGTACAGAGTTTGTTGAGACATGAGGGAGCCAGACACTGTTGAAATTTATGAAACCACACAGATGTGAAGTCAGAAAAATGTCAAGGGGATTTCTTTTTTCAGAAGAGAAAAGGTCAGAAATAATATAGATCTCATCAATATTTTCTCCCTTAATTAAGTCAAAGGAAACAGGACAGGCTTTCAGCTCTGTGGACTGTAGTTTTTATTGCCAATGTGTTTTCTGGGTCATGCTGAGTCTTCTCTATGCTTAGTTTGTGTGTTCCAGGATGCTGGTCAGGGATCCTGCCGAGTAACAGGACTCGAATGCTTCCTCTGTTCTCCCCTCTTTCTGAAGAAGAATGAATTTGGGACAGTGAGAAATAGTATCGGGGTGGTATCAAGTTTAAATTTTGAATGGTCTGCAGTCCCTTTGGAAATTTTCCAGTGAAACTCACTTTATTTTTGGCTTTTTACAAAAGTAATGTAACTATATAAAAAGAGTTTAGAAACCATCTACAATTATAAAATACAATTAACTACAATTATAAAATACTGTGTGTATACAAAGTACAATAGGAATATCAAGCAATAATGAAATCAGCTAGATGTGGCCACTGCAGAGAAGATAAAATGGACTTTGGGCTTTCCCCCCATTTATAAGTTTCCTCCTTAATGGCAAGAAGACAAACCCTGTGCATTGTGTAACATGGTGCTGCCCTGCACTGTTCTGCGACCCTTGGGGTGAAGGCTTTGCAAGGAACCTCTGCTGCATTAGCCACTCTTCAGAGGGGCAATGGTGATTCTAAGAACATTGTAATGACTTAAAAAAAAACTGTATTTGTTTGAGTCAAAAAGTCATTCTCATCCAAATAAGTTATGATTCCTGGGTTTTAAACCATCCATTATTAAATATTATTAAGAACCTACAATGAATTGAGTACCACTTATAGTGCATGAAAACAACATGGCAGCCATTCATAAGGAGCTCACAGTTTAATTAAAATAATTGTATCAATAATTCAGTATTTTACATTTACATCTTATTTAATGCAACAAAACTGAGGTGTGTGTGTATATGTGTGTGTGTGTCTGTGTGTGTGTTGTTTTCTTTAAATCTATAATATGTGGCTGTGGAAATGGAAGCATAGGGTGGTTAAATAATGTGATCGAGGTCCTCATAACAGTGGGCTTTCCCAGAAATTCCATGTAATAAACCACCCAGGGAACAACAAAAAACACCTGGATATTTGATGACTCATTGAAACATTTTTCTAAAGATACCTGAAGCCCTTCTAGATTTACAGTTATGAGAGAATGGGGAAGATAGACTCAACTAATTGTTTAAGCTAGTTTGAGCTGTTAAAAATACTCTAAATATTAAATTCTTTGAGCAAAATTCTTTTTCTACCTTCCTTCCTTCATGTGCCAAAATCAAGGCATCTACTCAATGCCTTCATCCCCTCCACATTCTCCTCTCCTGGCTACAAAGGGTTAGGGTTAGAGTTCTCTGTTATCTGTATCCTCCATAGAAAGTGGCCAAAGGCAGCCTAGACATAGTGCCTAGGGGACACATGCTGACCTTGAATAGAATCCATTTCTGACCTCCTGGAGACGTAGTGGGTGCTGTTAGACACAGCTCAGTGGCCTGGTGTTCACTCGTCCACAAGACCAGAGCCTTACTGTCTATCACCAGTGAATGCTTGAATGAGAAAAACAGTGGAAATATTTTTCTTATAATTCCTTCCTTGTGAATTTATGATCCAAAGGAATTACTGTTATTTCTCTATGTGAGTGATTCATGGCACCCACAGCATCTCTAGATCATCTGGGCTATTAGAGGTAGTATACCGGTGTATAAAGTAACATATTCCCAGTGAAATGGTTTCTGCAAGGTCTCATGAAACATCATGTGCCCTTTAATGAGAATGACCATATGTTGGTGCACTTGCATCTGCACAACCACTCCCCTCTCACAAAGCTCCTGGTCTGGATGGTAACATTTTGGTGGCTTTTCTTTGAGTAGACAGGCCAGTGTAGCAGAGGGGCATCCCATCCAGGGCTTTGTTTCAGTTGTGGCTGCTGCCCCCTGACAGCCTTCTCCCTGCCATTCTGGGTATCATTTCATTCCCATCATTTGACCCTGATTTCTGCTACTTGGTCTTCCAGTGGAAGCCATTAGGACATTTTACACATGAATATGTTGTGATCTGTGGAGATAGATTTCTGCATATGTCCATTAGATTGAACGCTTGTATTGATGGAAAGTTTTGCATGGAAAATCCAATGTGGAGGGAGTCTCTTGTCAATGCTAACATTAACCTAAAAGTGTAAATCCCATAGTATCTGGTCTCCTGAGTGAGTTTCTGCTTTGCTTTTTTTTTTTTTTTTTTTGCATTAGTTAGGCTGGAGAAAAGTGTTATTTCTAATTGTCTCTCCTAAACTCCAGCTTTTTACAATTCAGGTAGAACTTTTGGGTCAAATTTCCATGTACAGTTTATTGCTGAATCTTGGGCAGATATTTGGTTGCATCTTGCTCCCTATTATTGGGAACACTGCCATTGTTTTGTGTTCATGATTCTGGTTCCTTTCCTGTCTTTTCCAGATCCCATTCTCCTTTGCTTCAGTTCTTCAGTTCCAGTTCTAAAGATCCCTGCTTTACAGAAAATACTCCTTTGCTGCAGAATTCCTCACAAGACAAAGGGTGAGATTTTTTTTCTTCTTAAGAAAGTAAGACATTTCTAGGCATTGTTTATGGCACTTATGGTGGAGAATTTCTTCCTGAGCTATAACTTTTTACTTGACATTTGATCTCTGCCAGATCCTTGATACTTCATTGTAGTGGATGTCATCATGCTGGTGGTTGTATCCTGTGGCTTAGGATTTTCCAAATGACCTTAAGCATAACCTTACAATGATTACTAAGCCCATGTGTCCATGCGTTCAGGCACACAACTCTGATAGGTTGTCTTGAGACTGGGGTTTTTCAGCCAGGGGTGAGGTTGGCATTGTCTGAAGACATTTTTGTTTGTCATGCTGGTGGCTGGGTGCTATTGGCATTGAAGGGCAGAAGTCAGGATGCTGCTCAACATTCTGTAATGCACAGGACAACCTCCCACCCCACCAAGAATTATTTAGCTCAAATGTTAATAGTAATGAAATTGAGAAACCCTGTATGTAAGATTCACGAGAAAGTTTCATTTCCTGCAAGACTGAAGGTCTTTTGTGGGGCAAACCTGGGTATCTCTGAAATTGCCTGAGCAGAGCTAATGTAAAGGATAATTTGCAGAGACAATCCCTCCAGGATGAGGGCTTGGCCAGGTCTTCAATCACATCTCCTTTTTTTTTCTGCAAACAATTTTCAGAAATCCTGAGACGCTTCTTGGTGTCCCCTGGCTCCCTGCACGTCTCGTTACCCAGTATGGCCCCTGCTGCCAGCCCTTCAGTGATAGATGGGTGAGGGGCATTTCTACTGACCCATATTCTTAAAGCTTCCCTTTGGGGAAGAGGTGGGATAACTCTATTGTCTCTGTCTCTCCTAATCCATAAATTTGAAAAACGAACACTTCACACATCTCTTTCCTCAATGCTTTCTCTTGAATTATCCAGTAAACTCCTAAGGCCTGAGACATTTTAGACTTTGTAATTCACTGGAAAACCAACGATGTGGAAGCATTTGTCTGGAGCATGTGGAACACAGAGATGTGCCCTGTGGTGTTAACTGGGCCTCACGTCAGAGGCCAGAACCTGGGTCAGCTTTGCTTACAGCTTTTGAATGAAGCTCATTAAAGTATTGGTTGTGGGAAGGTCTTTTTGCTGCTTTATTTTTACTCAATTTTGTGGTAGTTTTAATCTGATCAAAATTTATCAAGATAACACCTATTGATTTACATATTTTTGGAAATAAATGTGTCCTTTTTAGCGTGTTGAGGGCAGGAATGTTCAGTTGTACAGGGTCAGAGCATGCCCAACATGGTGGCTTCTCATCACATGTGGTTATTCAAATTAAAATGAATTGAAATACAACAAAGTTAAAAACTCAGTTCTTCAAGTGTCCAACAGAGCAATGTAGCTACTGGCCCAGCCAGGGTAGAGAACGTTTCCATCTCCACAGAAAGTTCTAGTGTGTGATGCTCCTGGAGAAAGCACTGACATTAACTTGCTTTATTTTTCCATTTATAAGAAAGCAATTTTTTAGTCCCAGTTTTGCTACAGTTGTGTTTCTTCAGCAGTTAAGAGGAAGGAGAAATTATTTTTCACATACCTGAGCATTGTCTAGTCATAAAATTGACAGAAAAGATTATTGACAATTTTCCATCATTTGTTATATTGCTACATATTAATTTTACACAATTTTTCATCTTGGGCCTCTCCTTTTGAATATAATTTTTTTCCTTGTGAACTAGGTCTAAAACCCTGATAAGTTTTCAGGAAAATCATAATACCCTGTTAAGCTAGCTGGCTTTGAGTGTCTCCACTTTTTTCTAACATGTAACAACAGATTGCAGCTGTCATTAATATTGATGTTGTGATCACATGTGTATTCTGTGCAATGCATGAACATTCTGGCATTTGGTACAGCCTTTTGAGAGTCAGGTGCTTTTGTATAGAGGGAATTGTTCAGAAGCCCAGGGATTCAACCAATTTATGTAAATGGATGTGAACACCTGTAATTTTGATACAAGTTCCCCTTGGTTTGTCTTTCTAAACAATTTGTGGACCTGTCTAACCGATATTGCTGTTGCTCATTCCTGCTCATAGAGCTTTGGATATTGTGTGGGAAGGCCAGGTAGACTACTTTCCCACAGCTTCATTACAGAAAGCTCTACACAGAGGAGGAAAAGCTTACACCACTCAACTCTGCTTCAAGACAAGTATAGCAAAACTAGGTATCGACAGATCAAGCCCATTCAAAGACAGGCAAATACTGAAACAAGTGGGAACTGGTCTGAACCAGTAACAGCTGTATCAGAAGTTTCCCCCAATCAGAGAAGACTGATGTTTCTTGAAGGCTCACAATTCATTTTGAAGGCTTGAGTAGTTCCTGGAGATCTCCTTGCAGCCATATGTCCTTTGATGTCAAGAGACCCATTCCTACCAAAGTGAGTGAGTGCCACCTGTCTTGATCCTTTTTTTTTTTTTTTTTAATGGTACCGGGGATTGAACTCAGGGGCACTCAACCACTGAACCACATCCTCAGTCCTATTTTGTGTTTTATTTAGAGACAGGGTCTCACTGAGTTGCTTAGTGTCTTGCCATTGCTGAAGCTGGCTTTGAACTCACAATTTTAAAGACCAGGATTCGTTCTATGACATTTCCCACCTCATCACTGAGAGGAAATATTCCTTGGCAGGTGGAGTCTCAGAAAAAGTAACCACACTGTGCTGAGAAAGTCTCTCCCAAGTTTCCAACCCCCTCCATGATACTAGCCTGTGCCCTCATTCCCTGAATAACAGTGTTTAATCGAACTGAAGTTGAGGGACATGGGTGATGAAGTTGGATCAGCACCTGGTGGGAGCTTTGGAAACGGGTGATGGACACTGCCCTGAAGTAAGGAGAGAAAGTGGGGAAGGACTAGAACTCTTGTTATCTTCACTGCAGAAGGACTGGATCGTACACCTCACTTCCCATCCTAAACAGACCCAGCATTATTTTATGTAAATAACATGACTTTTTGGGTGTTTGAGGGCACAGCTGGTTTCTGTTTATCCTTTCTGTGTTTGTTGGCTGTTTTGTTTTGTTTTGCCTCCAGAGGACTTGGGTCTAGAAAAGGTTTTGAGTTCTGTGCTGGTGAAGAGCTTCTGAGGCAGGTCATGAGTAAGCTTTCTTTGCAGTTAGGAACATGATGTACTTTTGAACTAAATATCCAGGACATTGAATAAACTTAATCATTTTGTACCAAAAAAAAAAAAAAAAGCAAAAATAACACAAAGCTCTTGTTTTCCAGGTCTCCATACATGCCTGCTTACCCCCCAGAGTTCATCACCGCTGAAGATTCTTGGGAAAGTAGCTCAGCTGAATGGGAACGAAGATACCTGCTGAGCAGAGAGGCGGCTGGTTTGTCTACATCTGCGTCCTCAGAGAAGGGGGAGTTTCTGGACAGCACCAACCTCAGAGTCCATCTGTCCACACTGAGGTAGGCAGAGGAGGAGTGCCAGCTCTGGCAGTGGGATCACTTCTTATTTGCCATGGGACGAAGCAGGGATTTCACCCGCACTACAGCCTTCCAAACTGACAGGGTGAAGAAGAGGATGGCATTTGGCACTTAGCCAGGCTGCATGTTTCCTTCAAAGTTATCTACCTTTCCCCCAGACCTTGGAAGACACTTAAAGTGGCCCTGCAAAATCAGTGTGCAGCCCCAAAGGCTGATGACAAACATAAATGACCCATATCCTATTCTCCCTGCCTTTTTGCTTGTGGGATTTGGGTCTTCATGGCCATTAGGTTTGCACATAGAGTCAATTCATGTCAGTAGCGACACTGTTGTTGAGAATTTGATACCATCTTTGTAGTTATTGATGAAGGCTTAGGTCTAGAGCATGGTGCAACCTGAGGGATGCAGTGGCCTCCTTAGTAGTGGGAGCTAGGAGCCTAAGGCTGAGCATGTGTGTGCGTGAGGTGGACCCCAGGCACAGGTGTGGGGGAGCAAGGAGCTCTGGGTCATGTCGCCAGTTGCAGGTACTGTCCTTGTGGGAACATTCTCACTTTATTAGCTTTATCTGCTGGGCTTCCTTCCCTGCACACATTTATTTGGAGAAAGGGTTCTTTTGAGATCAACCTGTTTGAAAATCAGCATCTCCTGGGATGGAACAAGGCTCAGGAGCAAGACTCAACGGCCCCAATTCTCGATCTGTCCTGAAATAACTGAACAACTGGCAGAGCCATATGTGGCCATGTTGCTGTCTCTTGTCACTTGGTGTCCCTTTGCTCGCTGGCCTTCCATGTGCTAACAGTAAGATGGCATGTGCACAAGCACTAGATAAGTGAAAAGTGCTATGGGACTACCCACTTTTACTGTTTCTGTGTCATTACATTTGGGAATTAAGTCTTTTTTGAAGATCCTTGCAGAGCTGATTTGACATGCACTCATGTGCTTGTCCTAGGTGCACCTACCTGTGCCCACAGAGGTCCACCTTCAAACCCCTGTAATTCACTGGGACTGTTACTCAGTGATCCTACTGATCCTGGCAACATTCCTGGGGAGTGAATGGAGAGTACCTCAAGGATAAGGATTTTGTTTAAGGTCACACAGCTTGTGAACCAGGATTGGAGCAGGGATTATACTCCAGGTCCCCTCTGCTACTGCTTGACCCTGAAGCTGTCTCTTCCCACCAGGCTTCCTACTTGTCTATAGCTTCTTCACCATGAGTGGTCTCAGTCCTTTCTCTTAGATGCAGCAAAAATTTGTCTCATGGATCTGCTCTGAAATTATGTAAATCATGAAATTATGTGAATGGTGATATGATCCCTTGGTTTATGAGAAGGGTCAACCCTAACATTGTTAATGCCTTTTTCCATCTGGCTAACAACTCCAGAGGATGGTATGTTCTCAACTACCTCACAATTTGGATAAATAGAATCCCATACATTTGAGACTTGATTTTCAATGGAGGTTTTATTCTCAATGACTCCTAGAATAGTTGCCTTGAGTTTGCTATGGAACTAAAGGATGTTAGTATCATATTTTTTTTTTCTTTCTGTTTTTGGTACTGGGGATTGAACTCAGGGGCACTTGACCACTGAGCCACATCCCCAGCCCTATTTTGTGTTTTATGTAGAGACAGGCTCTCACTGAGTTGCTCAGCACCTCGCCGTTGCTGAGGCTGGCTTTGAACTCGTGATTCTCCTGTCTCAGCCTCCCTAAGTGCTGGGATTACAGGCGTGAGCCACTGCACTCAGTTTAGTATCATATTTTATAATATTGTAACTGAATGCAATGAGTTCATCTCCTGGTGAATACAAGCCAATAACTATGACCACAAGATAAAAGAGTGAAGATAGGCCAGATTACAGATTACACCTGTAATCTCAGTGAGAAACTTATTGTGACCCTGTCTCAAAATAAAAAATAAAAAGTGATAGGAATATAGAGGAGATAGGTTTATTACTTATAAGGAAGGAGCACATGGTGTCACCTGAGCAAACAAAGCAAAGGGTTTTTATTGGGGAAACTCATATAAAAAAGACTGGTCATCGCATGTAGAGGTAGGTATATTTTTGAGCACGTTCAATTTGACATCATGCTTCTTCATGTATCAAATGTTCAAAAAGTGGTGACTAGGATGTCTCTGGGTGGAGAGTTTAATATTATAAAGAGTAAAGTTTACTCTAGGTCACCTAAAAGAGTTGGGTCAGAATGACACTGATTTTGGCTGGTTCCTTGTAAATTTCCCTGGTGGCCTTATTCAAACAAAAAAACAACTTCAGAGGCACATATGTCATCATTTAAAGGGGCAGCATCTTTTCCCTGCAAGAATTGGTTATTGTCCCTGAGAGTGGCTAACAATATGTCTAGAAAGTGCCAGGCAAGATTAGTGAAGAAACTTGTAAAAAATATTTTATTGTGGATTGTCAGCTCTGCTGTGCATGTCAGTTATGTAGAAAGAAATTTGTGTCTAGAATGGCTCAATTAATGCTTCATTCTTTAAAAAGAAATGTCATTTTGATTCCTATTTAAGTAGGAGCTGTTGAATCATAATTTGGAAGCATGAAATGATTAGTCATCAAATTCATTAAGTCTAAGAGAATGCAAAAATAAGACTTTACCATTTTCAAAGGATCAGATTTTCCAAGCGTGGAACTTAACTAAGTGAAGAGAGTTAGAAAAAGATGTCCCAACATAGATTTTCTTCCTTTCTTCTGCAAACATACATCTGGTATGGGCTATGTACCAGTACTCTTCCATGTGCAGAGACAGAGCAAAAACACCCCAGTGACTGCCCTAGCAGAGCAGCTGGCAAGACAGCAAGCAATAGTGTCATCAAGAGATGGGATTCAGGGCAAGGGCTGTAGCTCAGTGGCAGAGTGCTTGCCTAGCATGTGAGGCACTGGGTTCAATCCTCAGCACCACATACAAATAAAAACAAATAAAATAAAAGCATTTTGTCCATCTACAACTACAAAATCATCATCATCATCATCATCATCATCATCATCATCATCAAAAACAAAAAGAGATGGGATGCAGCTGCTGAATGAGCAGAGATGGAGACTGTAGCCAGAGAGAATCTTGGTGGGGTAAAGGTCCCGTGGTCTGGTTGCAGCTGGTGGACTGTGGGGCTGCAGAGGGCAGACTGAGTCCAGGTTCATGTAGGACCTGGGGGCCACAGTTACGAAGAGGGTAATAGTGAAAAGGTTGCAACAACTTTGGAAACCCTCAGTTCCGCCTGTTTGTATGTGGCCTGTCTGTTATCTCCTACAGAATTCTTGACAAGATCTTGCTGATTAAACCAGTCACAACTTTGCAATTTCTTTCTTGAATTATTTGTTTTTATATTTGACGGTTAATCTGTATTTCTACCTTCTGGAAATCCTAAGGGAATATAATTGATAAATGTGAATTGGAGAGCCAAGATAAGGCACTCAATTTACTTGTTAGAAAGACAAAAGAAAAAAGAGAAAGAAAAGAAAACAAAAACCAGAACTGGAGCCTTCAAAAAGTTAGTGAAGAGTCCCAAATTATGAGCTTTATTTTCTTTTTCTTTTTTTTTTTTTAGTTGTTGACGATACAATGTCTTTATTTTATTGCTCTGTATGTGGTGCTGAGGATCGAACCCAGAGCCTCACGCATGCAAGGCAAGCGCTCTACTGCTGAGCTACAATCCCAGCCCCATGAGCTTTATTTTCAGTAGCAGGAAGATGTATGCAAATGTTCAGGGTTAACATTGTTTTCTTTGTGTCTCTGCCCATCTCTTTTTGATGAGGCTATAGGTTTATTGGCCAGCAGAGTTCTCTCTCTCATGTTATGGAAAGAATTCAAAATACATGCTTTCCAGTGGAGATGACTCAAGGCATCAGAAAAGCAGCTTGAGAATGGGCAGGTCTGGCCACGTGCAAACAGAATTGCTGTCATGTACTGCTCAAGTCCTCCCTTTTTTCTTGCAGGCGCTGCGTGCGGTGGGTGAAAGTCACGGGCCTGTTTGTCTTTGTGGTGGTGTGCTCTGTGAGTATCATGGCTGCTCCTAGCCCTGCTGTTGGGTCAGTGAAAGTGCTGGGGGCTTGCTTGGTGGACTTGTCTTCCTGGGTTCCTTGGGCTGGGTGGCAGGGAGATCTGAGGTGTGGGGTCAGTCCATGATTTGGCCCTCTTTGCCTGTTTGTTTGAAGGAGATGCTGAAGGCATGTGGGGGTGGAAGACTAGGGGTGGCAAGGGAAGCCTGTCTTTCCACTGTGCATGACCACATATCTGCTCCTCTGGGATGTGACATGTAGACAGCAAGGGTGGTGCACCATGACTGCAATGAGTCAAGTTACAATCGATTCCTAAAACCTATGAGGGAGCAGTGTCCAGAGACAGGAGCCCTATGCATGAATCAAGACAATTATCCTGAATGCTGAAAACTTCATGATTTTATTATTTTCTGCTACCTTTGTGCCCCTGTACTCCTTACTCACACAATTGTGTGGCTGTGCAGCCTCTCTCAGCAAGGCCTGGAGGGTGTGTACTGGGATTTCAAAGGTGAGAGTGGGCCTGGTCTCCCCTGGTCCCTAGAGCTGACTTGAACTTGGTGTCTACTATTCAGCATTCTATTGGGAGATGGAGATTTTGTGATTTGTAGACACTTTCAAATAGAATTTGAGAAATTTGTTTTGAACTTCCATAATGTGTCATCATCTTATCATCATTACTTTCTGATGGCATTTCAGGTTCTTTGCAGATTCCATAAACACATGTTATAACCGCCCAGAGACCACATTCTGCTCTCTTACATGGGTAAACCATGGTTACTCATCTTGGACAATTTAATTTTGTGGTTGGATATTTAATCCTAAAAGCTGGCAAATATCGATAATCAAGGCCCATTGTAGTATAATGAATGAGAATATTTTAATGTATAAGAAAAGGCTATTCAGAGTAAGCTGGTGAAATTTGGATGCATAAATCGCTACCATCATGTCTCTATTTTTAACAGTAATCAAAATTACTTAAATCCTGTTGCTCTCATATCTAAATCTGTCATTAGATGTTTCTGATTGTTACAGATTTTATTCAGCCTGTATCCAGATCAAGGAAAGTTCTGGCAGCTGTTGGCTGTGTCACCGCTGGAAAGCTACTGTATCCAAAAATATACAAGGAGATGGTCATTCGCCCAGGGTCAAGGTTCATCAAGCAGGAACTATTACAGCTATCACCTGGTTCTGATGATTGCTTTGCCTGTTCATACTATGTGTTTTCTCTTGACTCTCTGTGTGCTTTGTAACTTTTTGTTAAAAGCCAGACACATTCTATAGGATTCTGAGTGGATACTGAGGTCCTTAGATTTTTTTTTTGGTACTGGAGATTGAACTCAGGGGTACTCGACCACTGAGCCACATCCCCAGTCCTATTTTGTGTTTTATGTAGAGACAGGGTCTCACTGAGTTGCTCAGCACCTCGCCGTTGCTGAGGCTGGCTTTGAACTCGCGATTCTCCTGTCTCAGCCTCCCTAAGTGCTGGGATTACAGGCTTGCACCACCGCGCCCGGCTGAGGTTGGTAGTTTTTAAGCTTAGAGATGAGCCATACCTTAACTTCTGTAGGCACTAGCTGGAGGGTTTATGCAAATCTAGTCAGAAGTCACCTGCACTCAGGTTTGTCGTTGCTATGGGAACCCGGTGCACTAGACACTTGGAATTAACAGGCCTCTAGCTAGCTGTCTGCGAGGACTTGCTCTGTTCCTGCCCCTTCCATGGGGTAGAGCTACTTTCTCCCTTTTTTCCTCTCCCGACTGCAGAGTTTCCGTGGCACCCTTAACTACCAGACTTGATGCACAAATTGAAGCAAATTAAGGTTTTTACACCTTAGGGGAGGTAGAGGAGGAGGGTGTGGGTGGAGTTTGACAGTGGTTGCCATCTCTTCTAACTGGCAATGTTGAGAACTGCTCTCTCCGAATTCTCCCCAGTCTTGTCTTCCTCATGAGCACCTTCTGGGGTTCCTGGAAGAAAAGCCTGGAAGAAGATACAAAGTCTGTAGTTCCTGAGCTTCCTGTTCTCATACTAGCTCACACTTGAGCAGTTTCTGAATTTCCCAGTTTGAGCTTGCCTGTTTCTATAGTGTGGTGGCAGCACTTGTGCCAGGACAGCAGAGCCCTGAAGATTTCAGGCTTATTATTTGCCCTGACCTTGTTCTGGAAGAAGGAATAAGCCACTAACCTATGTTTGTCCAGCCTTTTCTGGTGGAGAGGACAGAAAGGGCACTTTTTCAGTTGTTTACACATTCCAGCTAAGACTGGATGTCCAGAGCCTCATGTGGAATTGACATTTGGCTTCAGATGCCTAAATGGGAGCCCTTAAAACTGCTTAGAGCAGTGGGAGTCAGTGATGGGCCCTGAGAGAGGATGCTTCTTGGAAAGGGAAATGATGGGGGGAGAAAGAGAGGAAAGAAAATGAGGAAGAGGAGGCTCTAGCCAGGTCAGAATTTCTGATTACACTAATCCCCCACATCTGTAGTTTCACTTTCCAAGATTTCAGCTACCTACAGTTTTTTGGGGGTACTGGGTATTGAACTCAAGGGCACTCGACCACTGGGCCATATCCCCAGCCCTATTTTGTATTTTATTTAGAGACAGGGTCTCACTGAGTTGCTTAGTGCCTCGCCGTTGCTGAGGATGGCTTTGAACTTGTGATCCTCATGGCTCAGCCTTCCGAGCTGCTGGGATTACAGGCGTGCGCCACCATGCCCAGCTCAGTTACCCACAGTTAATTGTGGTCCAGATATGTTAAATGAAAAATTTACATGAATTTAAACAGTTCATAAGTTTTAAATTACATGCTTTTCTAAGCAGTATAATGCAATCTTGAGTAGCTAGCCCACTCTACTCAACCCAGGAAATGAATCATCCCTCTATTTAGTACATTCATGCTGTATATACTACCCTCCTGGTTAGTCACTCAGTAGCCATCTCAGTTTTCACAGACTGTCATGATTTTAGTACTTGTGTTCTGGTATTCCTTATTTCACTTAATGATGGCCCCCAAACAGAAGAGTAGCAATTTTGGCGTTTTGGATATGCCAAAGAGAACTAGAAATTGCTTCATTTAAGTGAAAAGGTGAATGTTCTTGATGTGTACATAGGGATGGGTACTATCTGTGGTTTTAGGTTCCACTGGAGGTCTAGGATTGTACCCACTCCCACAAGAGGGATTACTGTCCCCTTTTTTAAGGAATTAATTTATTTAAAGAACCGAATGGCAAGGGGTTTTTAAAAAGTTTTTTTCCCTTTAGTGTCTTTGGATTGTTATCTTTGAGAACTGAAATTTTAGGGAATTGGGTCATTTTCTCAAAGTCAGTTGCAATCTGCTGCATAGTCTTGTTTTCTTAAGCCCTTCTGGGGAACCTCCCTCATCTTCCCAGGATACCCTCTCTGTCAGCCAACTGATTCACATATATAAGGTACCAACAGCCTTCTGGAAAGGCCCAATACTCAAGGTCTTTAGATGAGCTCATGGTGGCAGAGTCATGGTCCATGTGCATCCTTCTGCCAAACAGAGTGCCCATTCCACCTGCCCCAGGACAGAGTAGATCTAATACCCAGCTGAGCACTTGCTCATGTCTTTGTATTTCCTTCACCACTTTAAAATTATGACTCCACTTTTGTCTAAGAAGTATCTTCCTGAGAGAGAACTGAAGAGCTCTAGGATTTTGATAAACTTGTTTCTCATTCTTATTCCTTTACCTCCATACCACATCCATGGCTGGAAGAAACTAAGACTTCTTCCTTCTTTTCCCTGGCTCCTCCAGGGGCTTTCTCAAAGTCCTGGCTTTATGATGGCCCTGGGATATGGATGTGCCCCCACTCTGGGTGATTTCACTTCAGGTAGTTTCAACCTACTGAGAACCTGGTGGGAGAGGCTTGATCCTGTGCAGACATTGTTTAGTGAGACTCAGGTGAGGGGTGGGGTGGGGAGGTGTTGAGGGAATCTGGTGATTCAACACATTTAGTGCTCTGTCTGGGCAGCTTGGTAAATGCCAACACCAACACCAACAACCTTATCAATCAGTAGATATTCCAGGTAAGTACAGCATATTTGCATAAGAAGATTGGGTCATCAGGCTGGGGTTGTGGCTCAGTGGGAGAGCGCTTGCCTCGCACATATGAAGCCCTGGGTTCTATTCTCAGTACCATATAAAAATAAATAAAATAAAGGTACTATGTCTATCTACAATTAAAAAAAAAGAAGAAGATTGGGTCATAACAAATAAAAGCCCTCTGTCCATCCCACTGATCTGCAATGTATCACTTTTTTAAAAAAGCATTTTGGCAAAGTTTCTTCCTGAGAGGTCAAGTGTGTCCTGGGTCCTGCCCAGGATTCAGTGACTCATCTATCCCAGCGAGCCCATCTTTCTTGTCTGCTCTCCAAGTGCCTGAATGTTTAGATGAAGGGAGAGACAGGTGGAGGGAGCCCGACAAGAAGGTAGGGATGCTGCTGCGTGGTCCTTCAGGTCTGTGGAACATCACCTTCTATGAGCGTTGAGTTGAGTTCCCCATTGGCTCCTTGGAAAAATGCATGATTGTATTAAGGATTTCCTCCTATGGAAGCTCATGGACCCTCTCAAGACCCTGTACTAACAATACACTGTAGGGGTTTGTGAAAGCTGTTGCTCTTGGGACTGCCTAGAGAGGAACTGGGAGCCAGCTGGGGACTTAGACACTGCAGAGGATGCTCCCGGATCCCCTAGGGAGCAAAATGCTGCTGGATTTTAAGAAGGAGCTAGAACCTTGAAGGGTCATTCTCAGAAAAAAAGTGCAGCAAGTGTAGACCTGGGGTAGTAGATGATTCAGGGCTGATTTTGAAAGGCTAATAGCAGCATCTTTATGGTTGTCATTTGGGCAACAGTCCTGTACCCTCCCTTTCTGACTGACCTGTGGCTGGCCTCCTGGATGGAGTCTGGAGGAGGGAAATGGTGGTGGTGGCGGTGGCGTCTATTGTGATGCGAACAGCTTTTGGAGAAAGCACCACTTCCCTTGAGTTGGGGAATAATAAAGCTACCATTCCCTTGTGAACTTCTGTCTCCTTGCAACAGTCAGATTGTGTCAGCTCAGTAATTACAGGGTTTATTTTAGAAACCTGTAATTGCAGGCACCTGAAGTTCTTTGTCCCTGAATTGTTGTCTGTGCTTGTTATGGGGAAGGCCTGTCAAAGGCGACTAGGTCATGAGGCAAATGAAGAGGCCAGCGAACCTTTACATGCAGGTTCCTTAGGCCTTCCTGCCTTTGCTCCCTCCTTCCCTTCTACCTTCCCTCTCTCGTTCCTTCTTCCCTTCTTTCTCTCTTTCTTCTTTCCTTTTTCACCACCACATCTTTCTCCTTCTCTTTTTCCCCTTCCATCTCTCCTTCCCTTCTCTCTCTTTCTATCCCACCCATTCCTTCCTCTCCTCTCTCTCTCTCTCCTGTAGCCAGGGCTCTCAGAATGTAAAAGAAGCGGTATGCCCAGTGTAGGGGAGTTATTACAATCTTCCCTCCTAGACTTTCCAATGGGGGCCCTTTAAATTAAACTGACAAAAGACAGATTAATAAGAAAAAAATATATAAAGAGATTAAATATGAGGTATTGGCTTTCATGATTATGGAGGCTAAGAAGTCCACAATCTGTCCTCTGATCCAGGAAAAGCAGTGCTATAGCTTGAGGGCATCAACACTGGAGAACTGATGGGATAGATTCCAGTCCATGTCTGAAGGCCTGAGAACCTGGAATACCTAAGCCAGAACAGTGTCTCAGCTTAGCAGTCAAGCAGAGAGCAAATCCCCTCCTCTACCTTTGGTTCTGTCTGGACCCTCAATGAATTTGGTGATGCTCACATTGGGGAGGACAAGTTCTAATGCTAATCTCAGAAACACTCTCACAGACACACCCAGAAATAATTATGCTTAACAAAATATCTGGGCATCCTGTGGTCCAGTCAAGTTGACCCCAATGTTCACTATCATAGGGGAAAAAGAGGGCACTTGATCAGATATCAGGGGTGGGTTGATATCCTACTAGAATTAAGATGAACAAGTCATGGATGAGGCCAAGATTAAGGCCTAGTGTAGACGAGGGCTCAGAAGCCCGACCATAGTTTGGCCAAGGAGGGAATCCTTGCTAGGTGTTAACTGAGCTCCACATTTAATGGCTGTGTAGCAAACTGAAAGGTAAAGCTTTGGGGACTTTTTAGCTTAGTGCCAGCAAAGGTCTGTCTACAGGCTCTCTCAGACTCTTCCTTGCCCTGAGGTACCTCATATCTTCCTCTGCACCGTGCATGGTGTCTTCCAGGACAGCTGCCTGCTCCAGACAGCCAGCAGCAGAGCCAAAAAGAAGGGGAAGAATACAGGGCTCAGAGGAGGGAGTGTCTGGACTCATGGGAAGATTCACAGAGGGAGTCTTGAGTTAGGTCTAGAATACTGGGTTTAGGTAATAGGAAAAGCAGGAAGACTGTGGCTGATGCAGCTGGTGAGTGGAGACAATTTTTCTGTCTTCTTTTCTCTTTGCTCCCTGCAGGCTGGGACTCTGGTCCAGGTTCATAGGACTTCCATGATGATGTTATAAACAATATTTATTAACTCAACAAATAGTGATTAAGGACATCTAATGTAGTGAGAAGTAAAAAATAAGTAAAACATAATTCCTTCCCTTGAGGAACTGGACCAGTTGGGCAGAAAATCCAAAATAAAACTGCAGTGCAGTGTGAATAAACATTTTAATACCAGAGTATGCAGTCTGCTGCAGGATGTGGGAAGGAGTGGTGGAATCCACTTGGGTTGAGATGCAGAGGTCAACAGAGGATGTGGGGCAGGAGAGCTGGTTCAGAGGGAGATCTGGAGCTGCGTGTTTGGGATCACAGTGGACAGTTCAGTGTGGCTGGAAGGCAGGGTCAAAGCTGGCTGTGGGGATGGGGTGCAGCCTGGTGACTCCTGTCTGCTGGAACTTCAGAATGGGCTTTGAACCCTGAGCATGTGGTAGGCATCCAGAAGGATGAGAGGAAAGGAAGGGCTTCTGTCCCTTGGATTTTGTGTGACCTTCATGTGGGTGGTTAGTTTTAGAGTATTTTAATTAATCTTACTTGGTTATCTCCCCAGAAGGGCTTGAGACCTCATGACAAAGGTTTTGCTTTATGCATTTCTCTGCTCAAATACCAGAGGAAGAAGCCTGCTGCGCTTCTGATGTAAGCCTCCAGGTGGCGCTGTTCCGCCTCCTAGTGTCTGCAGGGTCTGGAATCTATTTTGGGCTAAGCTATTTGTCCTGAGTCTGCCGTTGGGGAAAGACCAGGACAGGAATAATTTGAAGTGTGGCAGAAGCAGCAGGGACTCTTGGGCATTTTCTTTGTATATTTTTCCCCGTGCGTGACTTCCATTTTCCATTTGTCCTTTCTGAGATGCAAGTAGCAGTAGAGGTGTGTGGAGAGGCTGTCCAGTCCAGGGTTGGGGACAGTTGTCCCTTCTATTCTCTCACATAGACAACAGGACTGATAAAACACTTCTTTACTAGAGTGTTTTTGCAGTTTTTTTTAACAGTACATGTTGCCAGAGGAACAATGAAAAGAATGAACTATTCACTGACCCTCCCCAACACTCAATGCAAATCTTGTGATAACTCTGGCAACAGATAAGTTCTGCCTCCCCCCAGGTCTGCTGTATAAACTAGCTGTTTCTTTTATTTAAGGAAGAACAAAGGAATTGGCTCATGAATCATACTAATACCATTGAGTTTCTGCTAAAAGACTTTGGAGACCTGATATAAAACATACACAATTGTGAAATTTATTTCTCCACCTACAACTGTTTTCTCTTCTGAATCAAGATTGACTGGCTGGAGGTTGTGTAGACTCTGTGTCACTTTTAGACACCTTGTTTCTCCCTAGGACCTTGTAGCAAGGGTGAGAGGTTCTAGAGTCAGTCCAGAGCAGGCACAGGCTGAGGAGCAGGGGCTCCTACATTTGTATTACATACACATGCAAGGTTTTAGGAGTTTAGGGGAAGAGCTGCTGTAGGGGTTCAGTGCCATGGGAGGACATGGTAAGGTGGAAGGAGCCTCTTTTCCTGACAGTTCTTCCTTGATCAAGATCCCTCCAGGTTGATTTGAAGGAATTTCTACCCTGTCACTGCTGTGAACATCATTGATTCCATCAATTTCAAATCGATCTTCCCCTCCCTCCCTTCCTTCCTTCCTTCCTTCCTTCCTTCCTTCCTTCCTTCCTTCCTTCCTTCCTTCCTTCCTTCCTGTCTCTCTCTCTCTCTCTCTCTGTCTCTCTCTTTCTTTCTTTCTTTCTCTCTCTCTCTCTCTCTCTCTCTGTACTGGTCATTGAGCCTGGGGATGCTCTGCCCTGAGCTACATCACCACATCTCTAGCCCTTTTTATTTTGAGACAGCATTTCATTAAGTTGCTGAGGCTGGCCTCAAACTTGCCATCCTCCTCCTTCAGACTCCAGGGTAAGCTATGCACATGGATTACAGTTATGTGCCACTACAGAACCCAATTTCAAAATTCTTTCTTTTTGTGATTTCTCATTCTTAGAAACATGGACCTGAGACCTCAGTATGTGCGTGTAGATGTGGATTAGTTCATCTGCTCATTCATGCAGGCATTGAGCCTACTGCCCACTGTGGGCTCATGAGCTTGGCTAGTTTTATGATGGCTGCAAAAAATGAAAGCAGAGATGATAGCCAGTAGGATCAGAGAAATGACTCATAGACCTTTCAGCAGAGGATCCTATGAATGAACAATGAACAATGCACAAACATGAACAATGAATATATAGGAGAGTCAGGCTGAAGAGATGAATAGTCAAGGTTATGGGGCCATGGGAGGAAATGCCTGAATATGCATTTCTTTGTGCACTGTCCAAAGACAACATGTGTGCAGTGGGTGGTTGGGGGACATTGGACTTCTCTTTGTTTTGTGGTTCACCTTGACGTACCCTCAGCTGTGAACCTCAGCAGTCATGCAGACTCCATGCTGCTCCAGGTGGACTTGGCAGGGGCCCTGGAGACTGGTGGGCCAGGTCGTTCTGGGAGAGAAGAACATGTCCTGGTAGAGGTGACCCAGACAGATGCACTGGGCTTCAGGTGGCGGCGGCAGCAGCAGGTTATGCGTTGAAAGGAATCGTAAAATCTCATTTCATCTCATTATAAATTGAGTTTTCTCTTGAATGGATTTGATGGGAAGCCATGAGGCAATAGCACCATTATTAGTCAAGCCAATGAAGCTTATCTCTCTCTTTGTGGTTGAAATTCTCCTCCCCCCTTTTTTCTCTAAATCATTTATAAACTCTTGCCATTTCAGTAAAATCAGACTTATGAGTCCTTCATTCAGAACCATTTTACTGGGCCATTCAGGGAAACATTATATATTTGAAAGTAGCTTTTGTTGTAAAGTGACACTCAACCTAGGCCTTACCCCACAGTACAGAAGACATGACAACACAATTGCCTTGTGTCTGTGGATAATTGCTAAGAGGACACAGGCCTCCAAGCTTCTGCATCTCTATCCATGGACTGCTGAACCTAGTCTTCAGCTCACATCCTTTAAAGGCAGGCTGCACATAAAGGCAGCCAGCAGCAGGGGTATTGTGGTAGCCCAGAGTCTGGACATCAAAGGCAGGACGCTTCTCCTTGCAGTCTGACCCATCCCCTGAGTCCTGGCTTCAGTGACCCCACTGGATTGGCACAGTGACTTCTGCATGGAAGTCATATTCCACATCCATGGGTTTCCCTTGATATAACCAACCAGTAGGAGAAAACCCTGCCTGGGCTGTGCAAGGATCTACCCCTCACATTTTCCTGCTGTGTAGAGTGTGGTTCACAGAGCAAAGGCCTAATTATGAACAAGGATGCAATTTCCTGCTCAGTGGCGGGTGCAACACAACATTCCAAGCCAGCTGCCCTGGCCATGATCTGAGGACATAACCTTGGTCCTGCACAGCCCTCTGGCAAGGGGCTCACTGGCAAGGAAAGAGGGCACATCTCTGCCAACCCTGTATCCATGACCTTTATGTAGAAGAAGGTGGGACCTCCTGCTATCTTTAAAACATTATTTTACGATAATAAATTTTAATTGACATACTATTTATGCATACTTATGGAGCAGGATAGTTTGATACATGTATAACAATGGGTAATGATCAAATCAGGGTAATTAGCATTTCTATCTCCTCCAACATTTATCATTTCTATGCGTAAGAAAGCTTCAGACTCTTCTAGTTGTTTTGAAATATATCATAAATTGTTGACTATAGTTACCCCACTGTGCTATAGAACACTAGAGCTAATTCCTGCTGTCTAGCTGCCTTCTCCGCACATGCATATTTATAACCCAAATTAAATGAGCTATATTGAGCTTCCCTGCACTCACAGGAAGGTTCTTCATAACAAGTTGACACACCCCAAATGCCCACATACAAATCCAGTTCCAGAAACACAAAGATCACAAGAGCTTTACTAAAGCATTTTTCCCCTTGAATACTCTCTTTCCAAGCACCCAAATATTTTAAGAGAATTTCCGTTCTTTCATAAATATGCTTCTCTGCTTTGACCAATTTCAGAATTCCTATTTTCAATTTCCTTTGTGATTTGTGCCCTATGTGTACTAATTTTAAGTATTTGTACTTTTGTGTTCTTTTTTCTTAATGCCCCTACAATGTAGACATTCTCATTATCCACAAAACCTGAACAAGCACCTAAGGTCAGGGACACAGGAACTCATATTAAAAAAATACTCTTCTATTCTTCTCTTTCTCTTATACTTATTTTACATGAATACCTACACTGAATGGCATCAGATCCCAGATGAGATTTCAGGTGAAAAGCCTTACTACAATTTTATACTTTGGTTTTTACAGGTCACTCACAATTGGACGGTAGTTTTAAATCCAAGAAGAAGCGAGCATTCAGTGGTGAGCAGGACCTTTGAGATACTGAGCAGGTGGGTCCTCAGGCAAGACAGGCCTTGGACAGACTGTCTGGGACAAGCTCACTGTTTTAGTCTGTTTTCTGTTGATGTAACAGAATCCCTGAGACAGGGACATTGATGAAGATTGGAAGTTATCTTGGCTTACTGTTCTGGAAGCTAGGAAGTCCAAAATCCTGGTGCCAACATCTTCTTGGCATCTTATGAGGATCTGCTACATCGTGACATAGTGGAGGGCATCACATGGAAAGACAGAGCAAGTGTGCTTGCTCAGGTCTCTGCCTCTCCTTATAAACCACTATTGCCATCCACTCTGCCCTCCTGACCTCACCTAATCTAATTATTTCCCAAAGGCATTACCTCCAAATACTATCATCATATGAATTTGGAGAATTAGGTTTCTAACACATGAACTTTTGGGGGACACATTCAAATTGTAGAACATGCTTGTAAGTTTGACTTATAGGACCCCAAACTTTGGCACAAATAGCACTGGATGAGTCATGTGGTTTGGATGTGTTGCTCACGCAGTCTAGACAGTGAGTACAAAGACTGCTTGAGGACTCTCCTCTAGGCTTACAGAGGCCGCCTTCTTGCTGGATCTTGCTGTAGTCATCCCTCTGTGTGTTGTGTCTTCATCTCTTCTTATAGGGACACCAGTCCTACTGGATTAGGACCCACCTAAGATCAATTCTAAATGACTCATTTAACCTCTCTTACCACTTCAAAGACCCCACCTCAAACATATCACATTCCGAGGTGCTGGGAGTTAGGAGTTCCAACATACGAATTTTGCGGGGGATGTGATTAGACTCATAAAAGTTATTGTCTGACCTTTAAAAAGTGCTTCAGTTCCATCCATTTACTGGCAAATACCATAATATGGGAAAGTAGAGCAAAACAAGGGGAAAAAGGCAGGAGACACCATGAAAATGGAACGGAAATCAGTGGAATGGAGGGGGAGTCGTTGAGGGCAAGAGAGGGGTGCGAAAGGGGAGGAAGGGTGGAATGAGGTTGACCGATGATGCTGTCTGCATGTGCACTCACATGTACCCCGGTGAGTTCTACCTTTACATTTACCTGTGCAGTACCGATTTATAAAAACAATAAATAGATGGGGCGGGGGCACACCAGTGGAACAGCAGACAGAGAACAGGCGGGGTCGGGGGAGGAGATACTGGGGACAGAAATGAAGCAAATTATATTCATGCTTGTGTGATCACATCAAATGAACCCCACTATTATGTATAGCTCCAAAGCCCTCCTAAAAACAAGAAAAGAAAATATCTTCATAATCACTAAGCAGGAAAAAAGTGCTTCGGTTTCAGCATGCCACAAACTTGTGATTATTCACAGCCTTCTCGTTTGTGGTGCTTTATCCCACAATCAGAGACTGAAGTCTAAAGAGTTGGTTTTGCTGTTTGTCAGCAGCCATCTGTTGTTGAGGAAGATGAGAGGAAACTAATCAACTGTGCAGGCCCCTGCTTTCAGTCAGGGGTCAGAGTGGCACCTGCGGGAGCACACTGAGGATGGGTCCCAGGGAGCCTTCACTGATTGGGTCTTTTGGCTACAGAAAGTGCTGCACCTCACGACACTGACCTGGGCTCCGTGCTCTTCCGTCTGTTTCTGTGACATCAGGCACTGGGCTGAATCCCTCTGAGATCCATTTGGGCTCTGGTTATGACCCTGGCTGACTTGGGCTAGAAGGGACACCAAGGGAGTTGCTGGTCTAGGGTTTATTGTTAATTTACAACTTAACTGTTAACCCAGAATTTGTTTCCCTGGCCAGCTGCAAAGTCTTTGTTTCATTCTGCAGAGAGACTGTTTCCATTAGCATCCGGGCCTCCCTCCAGCAGACCCAGGTGGTTCCTCTTTTGCTGGCTCATCAGTACCTCCGTGCAAGTATAGAAGCACAAGTGACCATTGCTGCGGCCATCCTCGCGGGGGTCTACGTGCTCATTATATTTGAGGTAACCATCATGCCTGTTCTTGATCCATAAGTGCCTGTGGTCAGGATATTTTAACTTGTTAGATGCTTTGCTGGGCTCAGTCCTGACTACTTAGTCACAATGGAAAAGTATCAATCCTGGAAATTAGCACATCCCTCATTCCACATAGAAAATGGAACTGGAGCAGAATATTTGCTGAATCTTGGACACTGAAATATGCAAGATGAGTTGTGAGAGGACCAGCTAATAGGTATATCAGAATGGAATATGCACATGATTTTCTACCCACTCTCTGCTGATCACTCCAAGTGTGACTAGGGGTGACCTTGAGCAGACACATTTGAACTTCTCTGAGACTTAGAATCTTCATCTGTATGATGGGCATGTTACTACACCTCTATATGCTTCAGAGGATGTGTATATATGGAGGCATGGAAACCCAT
This sequence comes from Geosciurus inauris, assembly GCA_004024805.1. Lineage (NCBI taxonomy): Eukaryota > Metazoa > Chordata > Mammalia > Rodentia > Sciuridae > Geosciurus > Geosciurus inauris. The sequence goes on along the minus strand of PVHX01016653.1, from coordinate 15,071 downwards.
GGTCTGTGTGTGAGGATGAATTATTATCGGTCACATGTTATCAACTTGCTAATGGGCATTTCCACAAATGATCTTAAGTCCTGCCAATTTGATGTTCCTGGAAAAATGTACGTTTTTATCCTGAATAGTATGAAGCAAAGTACAAACACTTCCTGGGTGGGGCAGGTACCTTGTTGACCTCACTGTGACACCAGACGTCACAGTAACATGTTGACAGGAATGTTGGTTCAGTATGTTGAGCCTGCAAGGTAAGTAGCTGATGTGAGTCTGAAGAGATACATCTTATTGAGCCTGAAATGGGTATGAGAAATTGCCTGGAATTGTCAAGGAGGTGGCCAGCAGGAAGAACAGCCAGGAAAGTTCTGGAACTTTGCCTGTGGTTTTCTAGTCCACCTGATGAGGAATGCTGGTTCCCATAAGTTGAGTTCCTGATTATTATTATTTTTTTAAATAGTTTTTTTTAGTTGTAGATGGACACGATACCTTTATTTTATTTATTTATTTTTATGTGGTGCCGAGGATTGAACCCAGTGCCTCACATGTGCTAGGCAAGTGCTCTACCACTAAGCTCCAGCCTCAGCCCTCTGAGTTACTGATTATTGAACAAGGTCCACTCACAGGTGTTATTGTTATATCTGTTACATATCTTTTATCTTAGAACAGAATTAATCCTTCTATTCCTTACCTTTTTTTTTTTCTTTTTAGCCAATGTTGTCATTGTGTGCTGGGGAAGGACTCAGATTCAGTGGCAACTGTACACTGTGGGATGGGGTCCATTAACGTGACCAATAAGGGAACTGGTGTCTGGTGGAATCCTGGGGCAGATTCCAAAGGACTCCTCTTCTGGGAGGGGCTGCACAGAATGTGCCCCTTCCTCTAGCTCAGGACAGTGGCACATGCTTCCTGTTTTTGCCCAGTAATGCCTGACTGAGTTTAAGGGGTGAGGGGGCCCCCTTAGCCCATTCATTGTCTAGTTCCCTGTCACCTTCCCTCCTAATAGTTTTCATATCCACCAGGGACCATTCATTGCCAGACTCAGGTATTTCATTAGTGTTTACAATAAACTTTCTATCTTCCCATCTGCATTTAGAAATGAGTCATTCTGTATTGAAAAATTTTCTCTCACCTAATTTTGTTAATGTGAAACAGTTCATGTTGAAAATACAAAATAAGTCATTTACTTTAATTATTAATTTTCATGATAATGAGTTGTTGCCTTAGCAATCTTCTTTTTCTTTTTCTTTTCTATTTTATTTTTTGGGAACCAGAGATTGAACTCAGGGGCACTCAATCACTGAGCCACATCCCCAGCCCTATTTTATATTTTATTTAGAGACAGAGTCTCACTGAGTTGCTTAGCACCTTGCTTTTGCTGAGGCTGGCTTTGAAATTGCAATCCTCCTGCCTCAGCCTCCTGAGTCACTGGAATTACAGGTGTGAGCCACCATACCTGGCTGCCTTAGCAATTTCTGGTAGTGTACATTGAGTTATTTAGTTTCCCTCTTCCTTTTTTCTGAGTATCATTTTGAATGTATAGACTCAATAAATTTAATGTGCATTAGTGAGTTATAGTTATTGTTAATTAAAATATACTCCTATGCCAATTTGCTTTTATATTTAAATTTTCCTTTTTAATTGACACATAATAATTATATGTATTTATGGGGTACAGTGTGATAATTTAATACATGTACCCAATGTGTGATAACCAAATCGGGGTAAGTAACATTTACATCCTCATCATATTTATGTTTGGGTCCTCCATGCTCCTCTCTTCTAGTTCTTCATTAAATATATAATAGGATGTTGCCAACTATGTCTCTCTACTACATGGTAGAACTCTAGAGCTTATTCCTCTATGAAACTGTTTTGATATTCTTTATATCCTCCTGCTATTTCTGCCCCCAGAGTGTAATCATTATTGCACTCTTTTCTTCTTTGGGACCAACTTTTTAAGCTTCTGCATGTGCAATATTTGTCTTTCTGTATCTGGTGTATTTCACATTATTCACATAATGTCCTCTGGTTCCATCCATTTTCCTGCAAATGGCAGGATTTCATTTTTTAGGGCTGAATAATATTCCATTGTATGTATGTACTACATTTTCTTTATCCATTCATCTCCGAAGAACACCTTGGTTGATTTCTTATCTTCGCTATTGTGAATACTGCTACAATAAACATGGAAGTGCATGTATCTTTTCAATGTAATGATTTCAATTCCTATGTATATATACCCAGAAGTAGGGTAGCAGGATCATATGGTAGTTCTATTTTTATTTATTTGAGTAACCTCCATACTGTTCTCTATAATGACTGTACTTATTTACATGCATTGTTTGAGTTCCCTTTTCTATAATCTTTTGTATTTTTGATTAATAGCCATTTTAAGCATTTTTCATGTACTTTACTTTTCTGATGCCTGTTTATTTTTTAAAAGCCTTCTCTGTTATTCTAACATTCATTTACTTTTTTGGTCTAGTTGTATAACCTTTGAAAATTGCATTATTTGTAGAGTTTTATTAAAGTTATACTAATTAATAGTTATTTTTAATAACCATTCAGAAAAAAAATGTACCCTTTCCCCATCAGTCATCCTGAGATTTAAAAAACCCTGTAAGTCAAAGCCAGCCTCAGCAATGGCGAGGTGCTAAGCAACTCAGTGAGACTCTGTCTCTACATAAAACACAAAATAGGGTTGGGGATGCGGCTCAATGGTCAAGTGCCCCTGAGTTCAATTTCCAGTACTAAAAAATAAATAAATAAATAAATAAATAAATAAAATAAAATAAAAAAATAAAAAGTCCTGTAAGAAGGCCAATTCAAAATGGCTTCTTAACGGAAATTGGGAAGGGGAGAAGAGCACTGAGACCAGCTAAATGGGTGTATCGCAAGGTCTCAGGTGGGCTTTGGCTGATGTGAGCTGTGGGGTGGGGGCAGATCCTGCCACTTGAAGTGGGTGGCAAGTACTCCCAGAGTTTCCTCCCCATGCAGACCACTCATTTTCTGGAAATCTTCTGCTAGGTCTTCTCATACAGCTCCTCTCTGCACCTGCTGTTCACATGACCCTGCGTATGACAAGATTTTAGCCATTTTATTGGGGCATAGTATTATTGTGGTTTCCAGTGATGTTAATGTTGGACATCTTTTCACATGTTTATTTGCCATCTGTATGTATGTCTTCTTCAGGGAGATGTTTATCTTTTCCTTTTGTTTATTTTCTAATTGAATTGTTTGGTTGTTTTAATGTTAAGTTTTGAGTATTCTTTATATGTTCTAGGTACAAAACCTTTGTTAGTTATGTAGTGTGTAAATATTTTTTTCTCAGTACAGTTTCTCTCAGTCCTTGTTATAGTTTGTACTTTTGGTGTGAAGTACAAGAACTTATTATTTTTTTGAAAATTTTATTTGTTCTATTTGTTCTTTTTAGTTATACATGACAGTAGAACGTATTTTGACATATTATACATATATTTTTGTGATCATACACAATATGGAGTGTCAATGGTCATGTATTTGTATGTGAACATAGGAAAGTTATGTCTGATTCATGCATTCTAGTGTCTTTCCTATTCCTATCTCCCCTCCTTTCCCTTCATTTCCCTTTGTCTAATCCAATGAACTTCTGTTCTTCCCTTACCACCCCCCTTATTGTGTGTTAGCATCTACATATGAGAGAGAACATTCAGCATTTGGTTTTTTGGGACTGGTGTACTTCACTTAACATGATAGTCTCCGGTTCCATACATTTACTGGCAAATGCCATAATTTCCTTCTTCTTCATGACTGAGTAATATTTCATTATGTGTGTGTGTATACACACACATATATATACACACACACATATATAAAAATGTGATATATATATATCACATTTATATATTATCCATTCATCTGCTACAGGGCACCTAGGTTGATTCATAGATTAGTTATTGTGAATTGAGCTGCTATGAATATTTATGTGGCCATGTCACTATAATATGTCAATTTTCAGTCCTTTGGGTGTATACTGGGTCAAATGGTGGTTCCATTCCTAGTTTTCTGAGGAACTTCCATACTGATTTCCATAGTGGTTGCATCAATTTGAAGTCCAACCATCAATGCATGAATGAACCCTTTTCCCCACATCCATACCATAATTTATTGTTGTTTGCATTCTTGATAATTGCCATTCTGACTGGAGTGAGATGAAATCTCAGTGTAGTTTTGATTTGCATTTCTCTAATTGCTAGAGATGTTGAACATTTTTGAATATATTTGTTGACTGTATTTCTTCTTTGTGAAGTGTCTGTTCAGTTCCTTTGCCCATTTATTGATTGGGTTATATATATCCAAGAACTTATTGCTTAGTCTCAGACCTCAAAGATTTTTTTAATCCCTGAGATGGAATAATAATAGTTTTACTTTGTACATGGAACTTCAAGATCCATTTTGAATTAGTTCTTGGATATGGGTAAGGGTTAGATGGAGGTTCAATTACTCCAACACCATTTATTAACAAGTCTATCCCTTCTCTATTGAATTGCTTCTGTTCCTTTGTTAAAAGTTAATTGTACATATTTTTGGGATATATTTCTGGGTTCTATTCTGTTACATTGATTGAGTGTCTATCCCTCCATCAGTACCACACTATTTTTTTTAGTTGTAGATGAATACAATATCTTTATTTATTTTATGTGGTGCTGAGGATCAAACCCAGTGCCCCACACATGCAAGGCAAGCCCTCAACCACTGAGCCATAACTCCAGCCCCCACACTTTTTTTAATGGTTCTATTGGTGCATTCAAATTATACATAATAGTGGGATTCACTGTAACATTTTCATACATGCATATAACATAATTCGATTAACCTCACTCCCCTGTTCTCCCCTTCTCACTTCCCCCTTGCTGGTCTCCTTCCATTACTCTACTGAGTACCACACTATCTTGAGTACTGCAACTATATTGTTCATTCTGGGATGGTGACTCTTCCCACCTATCAATTCCTGCCCCCAGATTGTCTCGCTATACAGTAATCTTTCTCTTTCCATGTATACTTTAGAACGACCTTATAGTCCATGAGCATGGTATGTATCTTGATTAATTTTGGTCTTCTTAGATTTTTAAAAAAATTTCATCATACTAATCCTTTACATATTTTGATAAATTTATATGTCTTCTTTTCTTTGGAGCAATTGTAAATGGTATTGAGTATTTATTTCGTTTTCTACTTGTTCATTGTCAATACATATAAATGAAATAGTTTCTTTTTATGTCAATATTGTATCCTGTTATTTTTACTAAACTTACTTTTTAGTTCTTGGGGATTTAAAAAAATAGAATCTTTGAGATTTTATATGAAGATAATCAGGTCACGTAATGACCTTTCTTTCTTCCTTTCTGATCTGTATCCCTTTAATTTCCTTTTCTTCCCATATCACTGTGGCTAGAATGAGAGTGATGAAAATGGATATCTTTGCCTTGTCCCAGGTCATGAAGGGAAAGCTTTCAGTTTTTCATCATTAAATATATTAATTGTGGACATTTTGTAGATTTTTTTAATGAGACTAAAGAAATTCCTTTCATTTCCTATTGTAATAAGAGTTTTGACTATCACTGGGTTTTGAATTTTGTCAATGTCTTTTCTGCATCAATTGATGTGATCACATGATGTGATCACAATTGCCTGTTTGGTGTGGTTGACTACATTGATTTATTTCAGAATACTGGACCAGACTTAAATAACCGAAACAAATTTTTTCCTCTGATGTATTTATTATTAAAATTTCATTGTCAGCACGGCTTTCATTGCATTCTACAGATTTTGATCTGTTGTATTTCAGTTTAATTTTGTCTCTTTATATAAAAATATTTTCCTTGTGTCTTCCTTTTTGATGCATAGATTATTTGCATATATATTCTTTAATTTTTAAGTCTTAGCAATTTTTCTGTTGTCTTTCTGTTACAGTATTATAGTTTGATTCAGTTTTGGTCAGAATACTTATTCTATATTCAACTCTTTAAATTTATCAAATTTTGGGGGGGAAGATACTGGGAATTGAACTCAGGGGCACGTGACCACTGAGCCACATCTCCAGTCCTATTTTGTATTTTATGTAGAGACAGGGTCTCACTGAGTTGCTTAGCACCTCACTTTTGCTGAGGCTGGCTTTGAACTCACGATCCTCTTGCCTCAGCCTCTCGAGCCACTGGGATTACAGGTGCCTGGCTAAATTTATCAATATTTTTATAGTCCAGGTTTATGGTTTGTCTTGTTGAATCTTCTGTTGGCTTAAACAATGTAATTTCCCCTGTTTTTAACACTAGTGTAACTTGCAAGTAGAAATCCTGTATAATTAGACTTTGCAATAACTCATGAAATACCAACACTGCCCTTTTGTTGTGTTTGTGGCTTGGTAGGAGGTGAAGAAAGTTGCAGATGTATTAGGAGAAGAGTACATTCTACCTTGTGTTTCTGTAGCTCTTATGCTTCCAGAATTCCCTAGAGGTACCCTCACTGGGGAGGATCCACATTATTGGAAGTGGGGAGAGAGGCTGGATGCTCTTACCAGGTATGTGAACTCTTCAGAGGTGGAGTCAGCATTGTAGCCTTCTTAGGAGCTACTCCAGGGGTGGAATTTTCCTTGGATGAAGACTCAGAAGTTCTCTGAAGTCTGGGAGCAGACCTATCTTCCAAGAACCAGAGGTCTCTAGACTTTGCAGGCAGGCACCCTAGGGCAGTGCTGTGGCTGTCTGCATGTCACTTCTCTTAGGGGAGTGAGTCTTGGGGCAGCTGCAGACTCGGTCCTCCACTCTTGATATCTGCTATTCCCAGCTGGTCCCCTGACACTGTTGCTCCTGCCTGTCTGACTCTCCTACCTCTGGCCTGATCCTGCCTCACCTGCTCTGTTGCTCTGTCTTATTTATCATGCAGTGTTGAGTCCCAGTGTCTTGGACAGTGCCTGGCACAGAGCAGAGTCCAAGAGATAATCATGAAACAAAATGTTCCCGGAGTGTCCAGATATTTGAGATGGATGCTGAAGTCTGGGCTCTGTCTAACCTGGTTCTTAGGCAGGAGGAGGGCACCATGACCCAAGGTTCAGCCAAGGTTCCTGTAGGTCTTTAATAGTTTGAAGGGATGAAAACATTCCAGAAAATTTCCTTGGATTATTTGTCCTTCTGGTCCTATAGATAGATAATCCTGACTGACATTTTTTGGGGGTCATATTTCTCACCCTTGTTTAAAGTAGTTCTTATTGACAGCCTCAAAGAACAAAGTTGGAGCAGTCCTCCTAACTCTTGCCTTTTGCATCAATAACAAGGCTTTAGGAAATTTCTTAGTGCAGCATTCTAAAAGTTCCATTAAGACAAACTAAGACTTTTAGGCCCTCATACTGTACAAAATCATATTAAAGCAATTCTAACACAGTTTTATTGAAAAAATACTTCACAGCAGAAGGGAGATAATACTTCCCCCATGTGTCCTGCACCCAGCTTCTGGAATTATGTCTTGAGAAGATTGTTGCCATGGACGCCTTCCTGCTGGAAACATAAAGACTCTTTCCCTTCATTTGCTTTATCTAATTGAGGCAAAGTGATACAACCTTTGTGTAAGATCATGTTTCATTGCTCTGGGTCCTTTCAAATTTAATTTAGGAGTTCATGTACTGTTTGTTTAAAAAAATTAACTGTGAAATTAAATTCGAGAGAGCTGAATGGAGAACACCTTAATCTTCCGGGGGCCTCCACTTTAATTTACAGAAATGGGAAGCATATTTAGAGAGATGCTACCTTTCAGAATGCAGTGTACATGCTACAATGGTGTTTTTCAGTGGAAATCTCCATGTTAGGTTTTTCTAATTTTGTTTCTTATTATATAATTTGCAAAGCTGAAATTTAAATTATAGTGGTCAACAGCTCTGCTTCCCATTTCATTTCCTTTTGACTGCAAGCCTCTTCCTATGACTGATTTCTGGAATAACGACTGCTGCAGCATTGGGCAAACTTTCTCCATTACCTAATTGCTGAAATACCTTTTATTTTCATTTTTGCAAAGGACTTTAGAACTGTAGGAAAACTGGTCCTTTTGCTTAACAGACATCCTGAATTGCAAAGACACACCTTTGCAATGGAAGAAGCAGGAAGGAACACAGGCCTTCTGACTACTGAGCAGTATTGCCCAGTTTCTTCTGATAACTTCATTGTCCAGTATTTCAAAGTTTCTCAAAGTGGGCAATAACATACTTCATTAGAAAAATGGCAGGAATTTTTCAGACTACTATTTTTATGTATTGGGAATTGAACCCGGGGGCACTTAACCACTGAGCCACATCTTGAGCTCTTTTTTGTATTTTATTTAGAGACAGGGTCTCACTGAGTTGCTTAGAGCCTCACTGAGTTGCTGAGGCTGGCTTTGAACTCGCGATCCTCCTCCCTTAGCCTCCAGAGCCGCTGGGATTATGGGTGTGTGCTACCATGCCCGGCTGCAGACTGCTCTTCAAGGAAGTGAAACCTTACCATTCCAAGGCAGTGAGCAGGCAGTGAGCTGGGTTATCCTGTTGTTTGATCAAAAAAAAAAAAAAAAAAGAATTCCTGGTTGTGCAATTTAGGTGGCCTCTAGAAGCTAAAGTGAGGAAGTGGCTTCTCCTGAGTCTGCAAAAGAATGCTGCCCTGCCAACACTCTGATTTTATCTCAGCAAGACTTGTGTTGGATTTCTGACCTCCAGACTGCAAGAGTAAGTTTGTGGGGATTTGTAGCAGCAGCCCTAAAAGGCTAATACAGAGTCACTGTGAGGGAAATGCAGAGACAACATCTCTGCATAGGGCCAGGCATTTCTCAAACCCTAACCCGTTCCCTGGGGAGAATAAGCATAAATTGCGAAGGTAGCTATCAAAGATGGTGCCCTTGCTCTGTCCTGATATGCGGGAGGGGTGGATAAAACTTAGATCCATGCCACATCCAGACTCTTTCTGTGTCATGGACCTCCCTCCTGGGGAAGGAAGTGGGGGTGCTGAAGACATGCCGAGAGGGATCCCCTGTTTCTATCCCCCTTCCCACACATGAGGGTAGTGCCAGGCCAGGCTCAGAGGGGAGTTTGTCTTCACAGGAGTTTGCTAGACCTGGGGATTCTTCTTTTATATACAAGAAACCTGAGGTTCAGAGGCCTTGTTTGTGATCAATAGATCTGGTTGCCGGGTGCTTGAGGGATCAAGTGGAGGGGCATTTCTTTTTTTTAACCTCTGGACTAACAATTCCTTAAATCTCTGTGGGCAATCCCTAGAGAGAAAATGTTTGGATTTGTGAATGTTTGTTCTCCTTGGGCTATGTAGTAGATGGGCCCGGCAGTGGGACACAACATAAAAAACATAATAGCGGCAAAATATCAAGAAGAACAAAAAGCCAGGACCTGACAACACGTGTATCAGGGCAGAATGACAAACGCAGTGGATTGAGGATCCCCTGTGGCCACAGACCACCCCATGTGCTTGACCCAGGCAGGAAGAGAAGGCCGGGAGAAGATGATGGGGAACACGTCATGCAGCCTCTCTGACTTACCCACAGTGTTGCTCCTCCTATCAGGTACACCTGTCCCACAAAGGCTTTTGTCCTTTCAAAGCCTCCTGCCCCAAGTCCAGAGCTGGTGATGGCATGAGGTTCAGGGGCTGCAACCTCCAAGTAGGCATTCTCTGCCCTCCTGCCCTACACTCAACATTGAGATTGGGAACTCTCGCCACGGCATGCCACCAGCCTGGGGAGGGAAGACGGAAGCCAGCAGGCCCTGTGGGGAGCCTCCAGAGGGTAGCCTCACATCTCACAGCCTGGTGTTCCAGCATCAGCTCTGCTTGAGTTCAGCAGACCCAAGCTCCTTAGGTGTGCTCTCTGTTTCCCTTGGTGTTCGACCTTCCTACGCCGTGTTTTTGTACCATACAAGCTTTGCGTCATTTCCTGGCTTCTTCCCTCAGCTTCTTTATGGCCTGCTGCCCAGCCTTTAAACCCTTGCCACATATTTTAGTAGTTTGCCTCTATAGCACCAAGCTGTAGACCAATTTTGGCGTTAGCCAATGTTTGCCTTATCGGTAACCCACCCAAACTTCACAGTTGCTACAGCCCATTCATTGTGCCTCTCAGGGCCTACTGGGCCCCAGAGACAGGTCTCAAGTCTGCCCAGCTGTTCACACCTAGAGGTCAATGCTGTGGAGCACTGGGTAGTTCCCAGCTCTGCCCTGGCTTGGCATTTATTGGGGTTGTGTTTGTGGCCTCAGGACAGCAGCGGGGTGGGTAATGTCCCCTCATGCACCATGCCTGAGGACCAGGGCTCCCAGGGGAGCACTGCTGTGAGCCTATGTAGCTTGTCTGGTGGTGTGCCTTCCTTCATCCGTTCTTTCCTGATTCATCTTGATTCTAATCAACAGCCAAGGTTCTGAAGATAACTACAGACATACGTCTCTCTAACAAAAGGACAAGAGACTTGAATTTCAAGAAAGGCTGCAAGAGACACCCAAGTATCTGAGTTTTACCAGCATCTCCCATGCCAACTGGGCCATGCAGCCCTGTGGGAGGCTAAAAGTATCAACAGTTCAAGGGACTCAGGATCTTTGAGCACACTTGCCACTCCATCTATCTTCCATGTGATGTGAGATGCAGCCCCAGCAAGGTGTGACAGTGCAGGGTCAGAGGCCATGGCAGGTCCCTTGCTCCTGGAGATCACTTAAATCTGAGTTCAGAGTAAAGCAGAGGCCAGAGAAAACTGATTCCAAGTGAGGGTGAGGTTTAGGTTCCAAGCACAAATTCTCACCAAAATAGCAAATCTGGCTTACTGTCGGGGCATTTGATGATATTCGTTTTCTTTCCTTCCTTTTCCTCCTCCCACCTCTTCTTTTCTCTTACAGTAGTGTTAGCCTACATTGTCATAATAGCCAATGTGTACCGATAGCCAATGTGTACCGATAGCCAATGTGTACCGATAGCCAATATGTAGCCGAGCCCTGAGAGGCACAGCAGAATGGGCAGAATAACCAACAGTCTTTAAGTCTTTAGCTAGAATGCAGGCCTTGCAATTAAAGTAAAAATTTATTATCACCTTTGAAATCTGCTTCATAATACATTGGTGATAGGGATTTCTTATGTTACCAGAGGCCCTGTGATTGGCATGAACCTTTCAAAGTAGTGGGAACTTGCATTTCCAGAACAGCTTACTAAAAATTTGAAATAACTTTGCCTGCATTATTTGTGAAGTTAAAAAGATCTTGCATAACATGAAGGTCACCTCTGTGAGCACCGTTGAAAATATTGGCATTTCAATGTTGATTTTGAGGGTCATTTTAGGTTTCTCTACTATGCAATACATAATAGACAATAAATGGGGGATAACTACTGTAATTCATATAAGCTGTCTCTAAAATGATTTAAAACTTCTCAGTGGAGTGCATTAATGTGCAAATTTCATGCAATTGTGTATGATGATTTAATTTGTTATCTTTCATGAAGGCTTTGCCGATTTTAATGTCAAGTGCTCTGAGAACCGTCTTTGACCACATTCTATGTAATGCCTTTCAATAATGGAATTCAAGAGACCTGTGCATTCCCATGTTCACTGCAGCACTATTCATAATAGCTAAGTGTTATGGTTTGGATATGAGGTGTCCCCAAAATATGTGAGAAAATGCAGGAACATGTGGAGGTGAAATGATTAGATCACGGAAGCTAATCAGTGGGCTAATGGTTTGAATAGATTAATGGGTAGTAACTGTAGGCAGGTGGGGTATGGCTGGAGGAAGTAGGTCACTGGGCGGCGTGTCCTTGGGAATTATATTATACCCTGACTCCTTGCACTCAGTCTCTCTTTCTGCTTCCCAGCTGTCATGAACTGAATAGTTTTCCTCCACTATGCCCTTCCACCATGATGTTCTGCCTCATCTCAGGCCCAGAGCTATGGAGTCAGATGACATGGACTGAAACTCAGAAACCATGAGCCCAAATAAACTTTTCATCTTTTAAGTTGTTCTTGTTGGGTCTTTGTGTCATGGCAATGCAAAGCTGACTAATATAACAAGATATGGACACAGCTTAAGCATTCATCAGTTGATGAATGGATTAAAAATGTGGAATGCAGACACAATGGAGTACTATTCAGCCATACAAAGAATGAAATCCTGGTATTTGTGACATGTATGGACCTGGGGATCATTATGTTAAGTGAAATAAGATCGGTACAGAAAGACAAGTACTGCATGATATTCATATGAGGAACCTAAAAATGTTGATCTCATAGAAGTAGAGGGTAGAGGCTGGGATAGGAGAAAGGGTGAGTTACAGTTAGAGAGGAGTTACAGTTAGTTACAGTTAGGGTAAGTTACAGTTAGAGAGGAGCCAAAAGTTCTGTGTGCTATTGTACAAATACTGATAATGTACTTTGTATTTCAAAAAGGTAGAAGAAAGGATTTTCAATGTTTTTTCATCATTAAGAAATAATAAATGAGGAGATGGATATGTCTGTCTAGGAAATCAATAGATAGAAACATTACACAAAGGATACATGAATGGAAACATCACATAACACCCCATAAATGCATATGATTTTCATGTTTTTATTTAACAGCCAAAAAAGAAAAAAGAAAAAAGAAAAAGGAAGAGATGGTCTTAAAAGTGATTGTGGGCAAAAAATAAAAAAATAAAGTCAGACAAATGCAACCTGCCTTGCAATGGTGGAGAGAGGCAAAAGGTGGTGTATCCTGGCATCCTGCCTAGGTTAGGCAAAAGCAAAAGAAATTTAAAACACAAATAGTTTTCTTGGAATTCCTCAGTGGGAGGCAGAGTTGTCTTATGTTACTTGGAAGATTATTGCTCTGCAACCGTTTCCCTTCATGCGTCTCATTGTTCTTTATCTTTTCTCCCTCACATACACACAGAGAAAGAAATCATAATTTTTTTTTTTGGCGGGGTGGGGGGGACGACAAAGAGTTGACTCTGTTTTAAATAAGAAATGATGCAATTAAATCCCAATTCCCTCCCTGAGCATATGGCTCTGTGCTCAGCCTCAGTCACAGGCCCCTGGTCTCCCACTCCTCTCCTCTTTCACCCTTCTCCTTTCCCTATTCTCTCCTCTCTTTCTGTCCCTGACACACAGTTCCCTTTGGCCAGACATATGTGAGATCATGTGGTAGTTGTTTTTCTGTGCCTGGCTCATTTTCTTAGCACGATGCCCTCCAAGTCTATCACATCACTAGTGTCAGGATTTACTTTTTTAAGGGTGAGTAAACAACATTCGTTTGTGTATATGGACCACATTTTTTTCCCTCATTCCAGCCTCATTGAGGTATAATTGACAAATTGAATATTTTGAATATTTGTATATTCAAGGTGTACAACATGATGATGTGTGCATGCATTGTGAAATCCAGCTAATGAACATATCAGTCATCTTACCTAATTACCTTTCGGTGTGTGTGTCTTGGTGAGAACACTTACAAGCTACTCTTAGAAAATTTCAAATATACAGTTCAATTCAATATTATTTACTGTGGTCACCATACTGTACATTAGATCCCCAGAACTTATTCATGTTATACTTAAACCACTTACACAACACCCCTTAAATCTCTGACACCCCTTCCTCCCTGTGCTCTTTCCCTGGCAACTGCCATTCTACTTTATGCTTCCATGAGTTTGACTTTTTTAGATTCCACTTTTTTTAGACCATGCAATATTTTTGTCTTTCTGTCTTTGGCATATTTCATTTACCATTTTAAATTCATTCATATTGTCATAAATAGCAGGACTTCCTTCTTTTAAAGGATGAATATATATGTATATAGAGAGCTTCTAGAACTTAGCTATTTTGAATAGCAGTAAACATGGAGTGCAGGTATCTCTTTGAAACAGATTTCATTTCCTTTGGATACATATCCAGAAGTGGGATTGATAGACTATTTTAGTTGTTTTTAGGTTTTGAAGGAACTGCTGTACTGTTTTCCATAGATCTGTACCAGTTTACTTTCTCACAGTGTACAAAAGTTTCCTTTTATTCACATCCTTGCCCATACTCGCCTCCTATCTTCTTTACAATATTCATTCTAACTTGTGTGGCAATATCCCTTGTGGTTTTGACTTGCATTTCTCTGATAATTATGTTGAGCACCTTCTCATATACCCAGTGGCCATTTAGGTCCTTTGCTCATTAAATTTTTTTTTTCTATTTAGTTGTTTAAGTTCCTTGTATATTTGAATATTAACCCCCTATCAGATACATGTCTTGCAAATATTTTCTCCCATTCTGTATGTTGTCTTTTCCATTTTGTTGATTCACTCTTTTGCTGTGCAGGTTTTTAAATTTGATATAGTCGGGGCTGGGGTTGTGGCTCAGTGGTACAGCGCTTGCCTAGCATGCGTGAGGCACTGGGTTCGATCCTCAGTACCTCATATAAATAAATGAATAAAATAAAGGTCCATCAACAACTAAAAAAAAAATTTGATATAGTATTATTTATTTATTTTGCCTGTGCTTTTGGAACCATATCCAAAACAAACAAACAAGAACAATAAAAACATTGAAAAGAGTTCCAGGTGTTATATATAAGACTTTAATTAATTTCAAGTTAATTTTGTATATCATGTAAGATAAAGGTTCAATTTCTTTTTTTTTTTTTTTTAATTTTTATTCTTGTTTTATTTAGGCTTACATGTTGACAGTGTAAATTGAGTCATTGTACATAGATAGAGGATAACATATCAATTCTCTGGTTGTAAGTTGTATAGAATCACATCATATATGCAGTCATACATAAAGTTAGGGTTATTATGACCATCATATTCCATCACCCTTGCTGTCCCCATGCCCCCTCCCCCCTTACACCCCTATGAACGGAGATCCACCATTGTTCCCATGACCTTCCCCACATTATGGATCAGCATCCACTTATCAATGAGTACATTCGGCATTTGGTTTTCTGAGATTGGCTTACTTCACTTAGCATGATATTCTCCAACTCCATCCACTTACCTGCAAATGCCATAATTTTATTCTCTCTTATTGCTGAGTAATATTCCATTGTGTATATATACCACAGTTTCTTTATCCAGTCATCTATCGA
>PVHX01016652.1:0-42574 GCA_004024805.1 Geosciurus inauris | reverse complement strand
ATAAAACTTCTGAGAATCCATGTGTCCTGTGCTGATTCTCAGGAATGTTTGGACACTGGTTGGCCTCCAGGCCTCAAAGAGCAAACCCAAGCCTCTGTGGAGATTCAGGTCAGTCAGGTTTCAGCAGTTTGCATTTTGAGATTCACACCCAGAAGGCTCTTTCCTCCTCCCTGGTGCCTCAGAGCAATAGGCCTGGCACCGTGACTCCTTGCCTAGAGGTCTTGGAGGCGTGGTTCTCTGAGAATTAGCAATACAGCATCTCCTAAATCATGCCTTTAAACATGGAGAAGAAAGCTTCTTCACAGTGATAAGTCAGTACACATTACTTATTATTATTATTTTGGGGAGAATAGTGGGGATTTAACTCATGGACACTCAACCACTGAGCCACATCCCCAGCCCTATTTTGTATTTTATTTAGAAACAGGATCTCATGAAGTTGCTTAGAACTTCACTGTTGCTGAGACTGGCATTGAATTTGTGATTCTCCCGCCTCAGCCTCCTGAGCTGTTGGGATTACAGGCATGGGCCACCGTGCCTGGCCATCTCAATTTTTATTAACCCAAATACCTTAGTTAAGTAGGTAAGATTTATGTAATCACACTCTCATGTTCAAGATTACTTATTGATTAGCTATAGTATGCACAGGTCACTGGAAATAATTTTATAATATGGAACTCTTTATTAAGTCCATTAAATGTACACATTAATCAGTTGTGTAAACACTTAAACTGTGTATTTAGAATATGATTTAAACAAGTCTCTCTTTTTTATTAGTTATACACACTGAATAAATTGAAAATAAATAGATAGGCCTGTGGGTATTTCTTACATGTATATGACTTGCCTAGCATATGCAAGGCCCTGGAAAAATAAATAAATATAAAAGCAAATAGACTAAAGTTAGAATATAAAATACAGCCAGTTGCAGTGGCTCACACCTGTAAATCCAATGCCTTGAGAGGCTGAGGCAGAGGGATTAAAAGTTCAAAGCCAGACTCAGAAACTTAGTGAAGCCCTAAGCAATTAGGGACGCTATCTCTAAATAAAATGCTAAAATAAACTGGGGATGTGGATCAGTGTTTGAATGGCCCTGAGTTAATTCCTAGTATCAAGAAAAAAACAAAAAATGTAAAACACCACATAACCACACACACACTTGTACTTGAAAACAGGGAGTGATATGGTTTAAAACACAATTTCAAATATGAATTTCAAACCTCAGTGGCCCCTAAATTTGTGGGTGTGATGATGCATACCAATATGTTGTGTATATGAACTATACATAAATACTCTAGTTTATAATCTAGAGAAAGTTTAAGAACTTGATATCTAAGAATCTAAATGATCAGATGTAATATGCCAAGCTATTTTTTAATCAACATAATAAATATACATATTTATGAGTTACAGTGTAATTTTTTGATTCATTTGTATTTTTGGGAGTGATCAAAATCAGGGTAATAGAATATCCATCAAATTAAACTTTATTAATTCTTTATGCTGCTTTCATTCAAAATTCCCTCTTCTAGCTACCTGAAATATGCAATGCATTTCAATGCATTATGATTGATTATGCTTTCCAGAGTAGCAGCAGGCAATTTCCACAAGAGTTATCTCCAGAACTTTCTTTTATTTTTTGTTATTTGTTTATGTCCTTGCAAAAGTTTTGAGCCTGAGATAATAGTTTATTTTCCCAGGCTGGCCACTTTCTAAGTGAAAAGAGAAGCTATTAATAATTAAACTGAGATAACTAAACAGTCATCAACTGAGAGCTAGGGGTGGATTTTCTGGAAAGTAGGTGCCAGCATAATCTTGGCCTTTTCTGTCTTTGGTTCCCCTCACATTGCTCTGGTACTTGCTTCTTGTGGTCTGTGAGCTATTCCTAAAGACTTAAAATGTGCAAAGTAGCAGTATTGAGGAGGGATCATTATAAATAAGCTCTTAGAAGATAGAAATGCTCAGTAGTTACAGGGAAATGCAGAGATGTGAAACAGTCCTCAATTTGTACCTTCATGTTATCCTTTATTAACTCTGTGATATAAAGCAAGTTGTTTGACCTCATCTGCATTGGTTTTCCTCATCTTTAAATAGAATTTGTTTTAAAGTTTAAAGTGCATAATAAAGCACTTAGTGCTTCATAGCTTATGGTGAATACTCAGTAACTATAGCTATTACTATATTAAAAACTTTTTTAAAAAGATGCCATTGTTCAGACTTACAGGAAAAATTGTGTCTGAGTGCTACAAGGACTGTGTCTTCTTTTATTTTTCTTCTTCTTTTGTAACTGGGAGAGATACCCAGAGGCACTCTACCACTGAGCCACATCCCCAAACATTTTTTTTTTTATATTAAATCAGGATTTTGTTAAGTTGGTTAGAGTCTTACTGAGACTAAATTTGAACCTGTGATCCTCCTGCCTCCTGTTGAGATGAGAGGTGTGCACCACCATTCCCAGCTAAAGCTAGAGTCTTGCAGAAGCCTGGGAGAACCAGAAGTACTGAAGTTGAATAGATCTTCTCATACTTCATTAACTGTTAAAACCATCATTCCCTGGGGAGAAGCACATGGTTTACAATACAATTTTGTTAATGACATGCCCCAGTATTTTCTTTTCCTTTCTCTCCTTTCTTCCCATTATTAAATTCAAATTTTTAAACAATCTATGTGTTGCCCACATGCAAGTCATAAGACTTATAAAGCAAAATTAAACAAGGAACATCTGGGCCTAGATGCCCAGGCTTATAATTCCAGTAGCTTGAGAGGCTAGGGCAGGAGGTCCACAAGCCAGCTGCAGAAATTTGGCAAGGACCTAAGCAATTTAGTGAGACGCTAAAATAAAAACTACAAGTGGCTGGGGATGTGGCTCAGTGTAAAGCACTCATTGGTGCCATCCCTGGTACATAAAAAGAAAAGGGTAAGAGACTTATAGAGATGTACGGTTTGCATCATGGAAATGATTATAGTTGGCTCTCAGTTCTGCATTCAAACAAAGCTGGAAAATATTCAGAACATAATTGCATCTGTATTGAATATATACAGATTTTTCTTGTTTCTTTTCCCTAAACACTGCTGTAGAATTACTATTTACATAGCATTTACTTTGTATTAAACATCCTAAGTCATCTAGAGATAATTTAAAGTATGTGGGAGGATGTGTGTAGATTCTTTGCAAATACTAGGTTATTTTGTATAAGGGACAGATTTTTATACCTGAGGGGGGTGTAGCTATCCTGGAACAAATCCCTACAGATACCAAGGGACGCCATTAAAGTTTACTTAAACATTCACATGGATTAGCCTTGACATTTTCAGAGGTGAACTCATATGCTAGGCTCCTCTTTTCCAGTCCTTTCCTTCTCTTATTTTTTTTTTACCTGTTAGAGATGCATCATAAGCTGAAGCTTTCCACTCTGTTCCCAGCTCCATTTGTATTCATTTTTCAGAAAGTCAAGAGCTATATATAAATCACTTTCATGTTTCCAGAGGAACCAGCTGACACACATTCTCATCAACCATCTTGTTAAAATGCAGATTACAAATTAGTATGTCTGTGGTGGGCTTGTTACCCTTAACTTTCAACCAACTCTTGGGGGAACTTGTAGCTTTGGGTCTCCAGACCTCACTACGAGTAATAAAAACTCACTTGGTACCCATTTCTAAAATAAATTTCTTATTTTATGTGTATATTTCCAATCAGAATATAGGCACTACAGAGTAAAAGACTTATTTGTTTGCTTTTGTTTCTCCCCAAGTGTCCTACAAATAGGTATAGTGCAATTCCCATGCAAGAGCTAAAAGAAAGTAGTTGAGGAAAGGCCTAAAATATATTCTAGAAAATAAATTCTATATTTGTAGAGGCAAATTTGGTCCCATAATGGACTTCAACTCTTAAGATCTATGTTTTAGAGTTAGAGTAGTTCATAAAATAAATTAGTGTCCCCAACGGTGTGGTAGGTGTTGACCATAGTATCAGCTAAGACTCCATTTTGAGGCTATGGTACAACAGAGAGCAGAACTAACAGGAATCTTCCCTAGTCCTCAACCTTCTAGGGTCAGTCACCACCAAAACTAGATAGGGTAAAAAAGATGTGTTAGTCACTTTCCATTGCTATGAAAAAATACCTGAGATAATCATTTTTAAAAAAGTTTGTCTCACCACCTCAGAGGTTTCAGCACTTGGTTTCCTGGCCCCACTACTTCTGGGCCTGTGGTGTGGCAAAACATCATGGCAAGAGTGTGTCCAAGAACCTGCTTATCTTATTGCAGGCAGAAAGCAAAACTGAGGAACAGAAAAGGGATAAAGGACCATGTATTCCCCCACAAGAACACACCACAAAGACCCAAATTTCTTTCACTAGACCCCACATTCTAAAGATTCTGCCACCTCCCAGCTGCACCACAGACTGAGATCATGCCCTCAGCACAGGGGCTCTGGTTGAACATCCATCTAAACCATGGCCCAGGGGTGTGATGGGCCAGGACCTTCAGCCTCTCTGCTCTTTTTTCTCCCTCTAGAACAGAAGTGGGAAAATGGCCACAAAGGGCCAGAAAGCTCATATTTTAGGTTCTGAGTGTGGTCATGAGGTCTGTGCCACCACTTCTCAACTTTGATGTGAAACAGCATCTACAGATAGTAAATAAATGGACATGGCCGGGTTCCAATAAACTTTAAGTGTAAACCAGATAGGTCATGGTTTGCTGGCTGCTGCTGTGGAACTCTCTGTGAGGGGGAGGCAGACAGAGAACAGGTTAGTGGAGGGCACATTTCTCTTGATCTCTTGTTCAATACTGTATGCTGGAGGCAGCCTTTTCCCATTTGCTTGATGAGAAGGCTGAGCCTACAGAACAGCTGCTAGAGATACAGGTGGCCTTTGAATCCAGATCTACTGACTCAGAATCCAGCATTCTTTTCACAACTCAGTTCCTTTCTCTTGCCTTGGAGTGGGGCTGTTAGAAAACAACTTTCTCTGCTGTGCAACCAGGTTAGCATTGGTTTGTGCAGGGCTGCAATCATGTGGCCACCACAGGTATTTTTTTCAAAAACTGGCCCACCAGCCAGCTAGGGAGACCAGGTGCAGCTAGGATTTACACAGATTTGGGCTTTTCTAGGCCTCTCTTCTGTGATAATCACCGTAATCTGTCACCAGCTGCAATGTGGACTCAAGATATAGATTAAACTCCGTTGGAGGAAAATCAGGTTCTAATGTTGCCAATCCAGGTTCGAGTGTTCTCCACAGCACTTGCCAGGCCTGCTGTGAGCCTCTACCAATGTGGTAGTGGCATTGGCCACTTCCCAAGGGGCTGAAAGTCCCATTCTATTGGTACAATCTTACACAGATAAACAGATAACAAGTCAGGAACCCTAAAGGATGCTGAGGGTTGTCGTCTTATAGAAAATGGTCCAGGTAATTAAACTTTGAAGAAATGACTTAAATTGTTTTTAGCATTAGAACCCAAAAGAACTTAGATCTCTGGTCACCCTAACCCTAACTCAATTCCTAGACCTCAAAAGGGAAAAAATAAAAATAAAAAACCTGCAACCAAGAACCTGTCATTCTGGCCTCTCCATGTTTGGATTGTATATTATTCCTTCACTCAAAAACAAGACACACTGGGCTCAGACTGGGGCATGGGCTGAAGCCCTGACCAATCAGGAGAACTTGGTGAGAATTGACCAATCCTGTGCACAGCCAGGGAGAAGGGGGCGGGCATCCGCTCTGGCTGGGGCTTCCCCCCCCCCTCCAGTCCTCCATGCCAGCATTCCTGCCATTAACCTCTAGGCTTCACTCCCACACTTATCCCAGGTTGCTCTGCTGTGCAGGTGCTGAAGATTCCTAGGGAGCAGGTCTGGCTCCTGAGCACCAGGAAATGGTGAGTGTACAGTGGCATCTTGAGCC
The DNA here is from genome assembly GCA_004024805.1 of Geosciurus inauris. Lineage (NCBI taxonomy): Eukaryota > Metazoa > Chordata > Mammalia > Rodentia > Sciuridae > Geosciurus > Geosciurus inauris. Next base: position 36,674 of record PVHX01016652.1, on the reverse strand, counting down.
TGGGCAGGGAGACCTTTGGAACAGCAGGACTGGCTGTGGTGGGAGCAGGGGCTGGCAGTCCTGGACTCCAGGCATTCTCTGGGGTCTGCAGCCTGAGCCCTCCTCAGGGGCAGTGCCTCTTCAGTCCCACTGGCCAGTCAGGTGGGGAGCATGTCAGTGGTGGAGACCCCTTGCAGACTTTCTCATCCCCTCAGGGTCTCCTCAGCCCCTGCTTCAAGTCCTATCTGGCCAGGTGTGTGCGGCAGCCCAGTGTCTCCCCAGAGTTTATGGTGATTTTCAGGTGGAAAAAATTATAAGAATCTAATCTCCAAATATCTTTTTCAAATCTCCAAGTATCTTTTTCCAATTTCCAAGTATCTTTTTTCCCCACAGGAGAGGAGATGTGGTCAATAGAGATTTCCTGAGATAGGTGTTTTTTGGTGGTGGTGGTGGTTTTTTTTTTTTTTTTTCTTTTTTTGTATTTGAACAGAAGGGTGATATACCACTGAGCTGTATCTGAGGCACTTTTATTTTCTTATTTTGATAGATGTCTAGCTAAGTTGTGAGATTGGCATTTTTATGGTTTGTTGCTCCTGGGATGTTTTGAGGCACTCTCTTCTAAATGAGGAGAAAATAATATTTCTGCAGACTGACATACATTACACCAGGAGCAAATGAGCCTTTGTGGAGCATTGGAGGAATTTCATATCACTCTCTCTCTGGGTATTTCTGTGTGTGCTGATGAGTTGCAACTGGACGTTCAGAAACCTATGTTTTCTCACCTCTACAATGGGAATAACTTTAGAGGACACAGATGGTGATGTTCTTTATGGACCCTACTAATACATGTATGTGGTGTGGTACATGTTTTGGTTTTGGTTTTGATACCAGGGATTGAACCCAGTTGCTCTTAAACACTCAGCCACATCCCCAGCCCTTTTTAATATTTTATTTAGAGACAGGGTTTTGCTAAGTTTCTTAGATCCTTGATGAGTTGCTGAGGCTGGCTTTAAACATATGATTTTCCTACCTCATCCACTCGAGCTTCTGGAACTTAAGGTGTGTGCCATTACAACCAGTGACACAATTCATGTTGATTCCAAGACTATCTGCTTATTAATTGTAAGGGCTTTGATCAAAGGAAAAATGTCATAGACTGGCCACTAAGTCTAAGGTCGAATTGCAAAATAAAGAGTTTACCTTTAATGCATTTAAAAATAGAATAAAAGCTGTAGATAGTTCTGAACACATGGGCCTCTGGAACTTTATTTTATTTTGCTTCTGTCTGATATCTGCAATGGAAAGGACCATGGCAGCATTTGGTGGGAAAAATCAACATCTGGAAACTTTCTGTTTAATTCTCTCTGCTCTCACTCAGGGCAGTGTCTCTCCTAATCTATAGATCTGAAGAGATTGGTAAGAAATTGTACTTATCACCACTAGCATAAAAAGGAGCAGTCAGGACTTTTATCTCCTTGAGGTCAAGGGAAACATCGCTCTTAAATCTGGAATGTGGTTTTGTAAATGGAGATATTCTGGAGGCTTGACATAGTTAGTTTTGAGGGTGCATTTCCAAAAATACATACACAGTATTAGAAACATTTTACTATTCACAATTGTAATATCCCCATAATGGATAGTGGGTTATGTAAATAAAATCAATTTTTACTATTTTCATGTGAATACTAGAAAAACTTTAATTACACTTATGCCTCACATATTTGTATCATGGGACAGCGCTGCCTTAGGGGGTTGCTTCCCAGGTCAGTGTTCAATCTGTTCCCTCAGAGGAGGAGAGAGCAGAGAAGTTAAATAAAATTTTACAGTATTATCATTTTATTATTTCCATTCAAGAGTAATAGAAAGAAATATTTAATTTGTATATTTTTCTGTAAATTTCAATTTGTGAATTGAAAAGGCCTTATATGCAAGGTTAGATGCAAATGTTCTTATGGCTGGGCTGGATCCCACCATGACAAGGGAAGCTCGCTTCAAGTCAGCTGTGGCTCAGGCTCTTGTTTAAATTTCCAGCACCACAAAAGAAAAAACAACCAAGAAATAAAAATCAGAGCTACAGCCAAGAACCTGTCATTCTGACTTCATTTATTTCTGCATTTTATGTCACCTCCTTCCACTCAGAAGACTCACTAGGCTCAATTATAGATACTTGAGATAAAAAATAGTTTTGTTGCCAGGCACGGTGGCCCATGCCTGTTATCTCAGTTGATCAAGAGGCCGAGGCAGGAGGATCACAAGGTTGGGACCAGCCTCAGCAACTTAGCAAGGTCCTAAGAAAGTCAGCAAGCCCCTGTGTCTAAATAAAATATAAAAAGGGCTGGGGAGATCACTCAGTGGTTAAGCGCCCCTGGGTTCAAGCCCTGGTTCCAAAGGAAAAAGGGAGAGGGGCTGTGGAAATACAAAATGACGTGGATGGTGAGAATCACAGAGTGGATGAGGCTGGTGAGCAAAACAGCAACATGTTTGGGCAGAGGGAGCCCCTGGAACATGGCAGAGAGAGAGGGAAGGTGTGATAGATAAATGCCACAGAAGATAGCTCCAGAAGCATGTGAGCCACAATGAGGATGCTCCAGAGAGCAGCTGAATGTTTGGAGGAGAGCAACATGCAAAGAAATAGTGGCTAATAATTCCTACAAAATGAAGGAAGATATAAAAATTCTGAGCAAGAATTGAGAACAACACACATTTGACAGTGTGAAGGATGGCGAAAGAGAATTGTGAAAGCTGCCTGGAGATGACACCCACCAAGAAAGCAGAGTCAGGCTGACAGGAGACTTTATGTGGCAGAGTCCAAACCCCTAACAAAAAAAGAAAAAAATAAAAAGCAAAAAGCGTTGGGTGTGTTGCTCAGAGGTAGAGCATCCCTGAGTTCAGTCCCCAGTCTCTAAAATTAAAAAAAAAATCCAGCATGAAAGAAAATTAGAATGATTAAGTTTATATAAATATTATTGTAGAAGAAAGTTGATGAACCAGTAATTAAATTTGTAAAGTATCTGACATTTGAAGAATGGGGTGGAGTTTCAGAGTGGCTAAAGTTAGAGTAATTATCTAGTTCCTGGAGGTGATGAAAGATGCTGTATATGAAAGAGTAATAAAACTCTAGACTCTGAGACATATTTTTGGTACGAGGGATCGAACCCAGGGGTGTTTAACCACGAAACCACCTCCTCAGCACTTTTTATATTTTATTTAGACACAGGGTCTCACTGAGTGGCTTAGGGCTTTGCTGAGTTGCTGAGGCTGGCCTACAACTTGCCATCCTTCTGCCTCAGCCTCCTGAACTGCTGGGATAACAGGTGTGCATTGTGCCACTGTGCCCAGCCTGGACTCAGAGGCATTTGTAGATTAAAGTATGGGAACTCATTGGGAACCACTAAATGAAATGAAATAGAATGTGAAATTTGAAACCAATTGAGGAAAGTGTGGATTAAAGATAATCTGAAAAATCAAACAAAAGGCATGGGAGGTTAATGGAAACCAAGAGACAGCACTAGATTTTAAAATGCTAACTAAGGAATAAGTACTTTGACAGCAGCCTCCTTGGGCTTCCCCTGGGCTTCATTGGGAATATTTAAAATGTTTTATCCTTATTAGATGCTTGCTGTAATTTTCCCACAGATAACATTTGATCAAGTCCAGGTAGTTCCCATTTTTTGGAGCTTGATAAAAAGTGTATTATGAATTGGATTTTATTTTATGAAGCAGGTTATTGACCAAATGGTCTTAATTTGTAAGAGAAAATGCCCAAGCAAAATGAGAATTTTTTCCCATCCTCTTTTTTTGCCCTTGTGTATTCAACTATCCTCTTAAAGCAATCCTTTGGCTTTCTGTGATGCTACAGTTATTTTATTAAAATTTGGCTAATTACCACAAGGCTAGGTAATACACTCAGCAGCTTGGGAGGATGAGGCAGGAGGATTGCAAGTTGGAGGCCAGCCTCAGCAACTTAGTGAGGCTCTAAGCAATTCAGTGAGACCCTGTCTCTAAATGAAAGGGTTGGAGAGGTGTCTCAGTGGTTAAGCACCCCTGAATCTCTGATTCAAAATAAACCCTAATTGGGCTGGGGTTATGGCACAGTGGTAGCGTGCTCGCCTAGCACGTGGGAGGCACTGGGTTCAATCCTCCGCACCACATAAAAATAAAATAAAGCTACTGTGTCCACCTACAACTAAAAAATAAATATTTAAAAAAAAACCCCTAATTACCAATGTAAGGTGTTTATCAAAACCAGAAAAATATTTACATAAAATAGAAGAAAAAGATCTCTGTTGCCCTGGTCTGCATCTTTCCCCAAACCACACAGGCCTGTATAAACAGTTGTGCACATTAAAAGCATCCTTTGCTGTGATTTTACAAACGAGGGACATGCCATCAACCAGCAGGTGCCAGGCATGGTGGGACTGGGCCCCTCGGTGGAGCCCGCAGCCCCTGGGAAGCAGGCAGGGGCATCTGGACCACAGCAGGGCTTGGACCGCAAGGGGGCACTGGAGTCTCGTGAGATCTCACCTGCGCGCATCCCTTCAGCCTGCTGCAGGCTCAGCATCTTTCTGCAAGGTGTGTAATTCCAGCTTGTGGCCTCTCCGCTGTCCCCAGAGTGTTCCGAGGACCAGAAGGTTTCACTCATCATGTGCATGTCGGTTCTTAAGTACCACTTTTTCAAAATAAATTACCAAAGTGAAGCCACTCGGTCAAACGGGCACATTTTAATAGTGAAATAGCAATGGCCTTCAATTAGATTGCATCATGACCCAGGCCACGCGCAGTGTAGGAGGGCACCTCTTCCCAGCATTACAGGTGGGGAATCTAAACATTTTATTTTATTTATTTATTTATTGCCTGCCTATCTTATAAAATGATATTAGCTTGTTTTTGTTCTAATTTGCCTTGTCTTGATTACTAATACGCTTAGTGTCTTTTTACTTATTTATGCACCTGTTTATTTTAGCTATTCATTTATTGGTCATTTGTATTTGTTTCCCTGCTACATTGTCTATAGGATTTTGTATCTTTTTCTTATTAATTTGCAGGGACTTCTATAATAGAAATAGCAATACTTGCCTGGTGCGGTGGCACACGCCTGTCATCCCAATGGGTTGGAGGCTGAGTCAGGAGGATGGTGAGTTGGAGGCCAGCCTTAGCAAAGTGAGGAGCTAAGCAACTCAGCGAGACCCTGTCTCTAAATAAAACACAAAATAGGGCTAGGGGTGTGGCTCAGTGTTTAAGCACCCTGAGTTTTTTTTATTTTTTGTACTGAGGACTGAACCCAGGAGCACTTTACCACTTAACTACATCTTCAGTCATTTTTAAATTTTTATTTTTTATTTTGAGGACAGACATTTTCCTATAGATGGGCTTTTGGACTGTCTCCATTTTCCATTATGAACAGTTTCATCATACTCGAAGAAAAAGGGGATGGTAAAACTCCCTGTCCCTTGCTGCCCCCTTTCCATTCCCCAAAATCTAGTTGAGTTAGGAAACAATGAGTGCAAGCCTGGGCCAGAATGGTCTAGGTACATAGTGTCTTGTTTTGGTTTGTTTTGTTGCCAGATGGAACCCAGGGGTACTTAACCACCGAGCCACCTCTGCAGCCATTTTTAATATTTTATTTAGAGACAAGATCTCACTAAGTTGCTGGCCTCCAACTTGAAATCCTCCTGCCTCAGCCTCTGGAGCCACTGAAATGATAGACGTGCACCACCGCGCCCAGCACACGTTCTCTTACATTCCTAATATCATCAGACTTCTTAATTTTGCTGACACAATGGAAACCTGTTGTGGTCTGCATCTGCATGTAGTCCCTCCTGTCACTCGGTGTTTCTACAGGTGTTTTCTGGAAAGCTTGTCTAATCTTTTGTCCATTTGAGGGATTTTTTTTCTCCTCTTTCTTACTGATGTGAGATGTTTTTAATTTAATTTTAGTTCATCGTTAGGAATGTATTTCACAAACACAATTTCACATTTTGACTTACCTTTTCCTTGAATCTCACTGTCTTTGGATTTTCAGAAGTTCATAATGTTTTCACATATATCCCTTTTTTTTTTAGCACTTTTTGTACTTATTTTAAGAAATGCTTTCCTCTCTTCAGATCAAAAATTCTCACCCATTATTTTTTTTAAGCTTTGATTTTTTTTTTTTTACTTTTGACAGTTGTGTTGACATTGTTCTTAATGCATCTTGAGCAGCTTTTAGTGGATCATATGAGGTGTTATCATAATTTAATTTTTTTCTTAATTATTTTAGAGTGGGTGCTATGGGTAACCAATTTTTCCAGATATATTTATTGAAGTCTGTTCTTTCTTTACTGGTTGATAATTCAGTTTGACAACCTGAGTGGTACCTAAATGTTCTAGGTATGCAAAGCTCTGCTTGGGGGGACTCTATTGGGTTCTTTGGCAAATTAGTACTTGGGCACTAATGCTACACTGTATCCATTACAAAAACACTATCATAAATCCCAATATCTAGCAAAGCAGGGTTGCTTTTTCATTTGCTTTAAAATGATCTTGAATATTGTGGTCTTTTGTTCTTCCCTTTTAATTTTAGTGGCAAATGGTCAAATCCTACTAGATATGATTTTACATACATGTAATTCCCGTGGATTCATTCCCAGGACTAGGAAAAATAATAAAATTTAAATTCTGCAAAAGACTTCATTGAGCTTCTACTGGAGTGGAGTTTAATCATTACAAAAATTGGAAAAAGATTACATTCTGCTATGAAATGTTCCAATTCCTAAACATGGACTACCTCTTCATTTATTGGGGTCTTTTAAAATATTTTGCAAGGAAATTTTACAAATTTCTGCACACAAGACTTTAGATTTGTTTGTTAGATTTATTTCCAATTCCATTTGTATTTTTGTTGGCACAGAAAATATAGCAACATTTTTTAGTTTCTTGGTGCTACAAAGAAATGAAACTGATCTATGTATATGGATCTTATATTCAGCTACACGGCTAAACTCCTCTATCATTGCTGACAATTATTTCCAGACCTTTAGTTTATTTGTTTTCTAAATAGAAAATCATATTATTTTCAACATAGGATTGACACATTTATATATGACTTTTTTATTTTTTTCTTTTCTAAGCCATAGGTTTTCAATTTCTTTTTCTTTTCTTATTTCACTATCTAGGATTGCTAATACAATATGCAGTCAGAGTAATGGCTTTGAACATTGTGAACTTTTGCTTGATTTTAAAGGGTATGTATAGAGAGAGTCATCTTTGCAACCTGTATGTTTTCCCTGGTTATGTCATTCATCTCTATCACTTTGGGAGGGTGACAGCTCTCCAAACCACTTGAACCCATTTCCTGTGGTCCCAGTGTATGCACCTCATCCCTCAAGACACCCCTTAGACATCATGAAAAACAAACACATTACCATGCCCACAGAATTCCACTTCCTCTGCAGGATGCTGTGTCTGTCAATGTATGATAAATTAAGTATTTGGTCTCTGACCCTGTCTCCCCAACACCTAGATCCTAACATCATACAATAAATTAATTATTGATGTTTGTTCTAGTGTCTGGCACAGAGCTGCTGGGATCCTTGGAGTTTTTTGAATGACAGAGATGATAGGAGTGTCTTTTGTTATTTATCACAATCCCCTTTAAAGACAGATGAGGTTATATTAATAAGGTTAATTCATCAGAATGGTGGAGGTGGATGGTTGCCACAGGAATAAACCATGTGATCAGAGGGTTGGGACTCACTGCAATATCACTGGACCTCAGAGAGAGATGAAGGCTGCAGATCCACTTAGTCACCTATAGCCAATCAATCATGCCCACTTAATGGAACACTAAATGAAGGGATTGCCAGAATCTCTAGGTGGGTTCATCTACATGCAACACATGCCAGGCAGGTGTGCTTGTGGTCCTTCCTGACATTTTCTTCTTTTTCTTGCTATTCATTATTATATTATCATTAATTGACTAGTTCTGTATTTCTTTGTTTTGGGGGTATCAGGGATTGAACTCAAGGGCACTTGACCACTGAGTCACATCCTCTTCTCTATTTTGTATTTTATTTAGAGACAGGGTCTCCCTAAGTTGCATAGTGCCTCACTTTTGCTGCAACTGGCCTGCAACTTGCCATCCTCCTGCCTCAGACTTCCAAGCCACTGGGATGACAGACATGCACCACGATGCCCAGGTAATATCACTGATTATTAACTGGTCATCATAAGTAAATTGTCTCTGAATTCCTCAAGCCATTCTGGCAAATGCCAGAATATGAAGAAAAGGCCCTGGGACTCTTTGATTTGTAACATTATCAGACAATAGTATAGGATGCCTGAGACTTGGAACTGGCATCTTAGGCCAGGATAATATTCTTGGATGGAGCCTTTCACCCATGGGGTCTATGCTAACTCCCAGTTGTGAGGGTCAGAACTGAATTACATTGTAGGGCACCCAGTTGAAGCCCATGGAGAATAGAGAAAATTCTGGGTGGGCAAACTCCAAACATTGGTGTCCAAAGTATTACAAGTAGAACAATAGTTCTTTATAATTCCTTCCCTCATGTATCCAGAAACCTTGACCTTGCCCAACACCCAGTACATTCTACCTCCAGACAATGTCTTAGATTTGTCCATTCTCTGCCTTTCTATGGCTAATTCACCAAGCAGCTTCTTAGTCAGGGGGACCAGCCCCTCTCTCCAGGACAGCACCTACAGCCCTTCAGCTAGCCTTCCTCTCTCAACCTCTCTCCACCTTTGGTTGAAGTGGCCTAAAATGTGTCAAATATTAAATTGCTACCTTGTCTAACCATTACCTGGTTTCCAGTGGCCCTCCTCTTTCTAATTTTTTTGGTAATGGGGATTGAACCCAGGGGCACTTAGCCACTGAGCCACATCCCAGCCCTTTTTATGTTTTATTTAGAGACAGAGTCTCCCTGAGTTGCTCAGGGCCTCGCTAAGTTGCAGAGGCTTCCTCCAAATTGCGACCCTCCTGCCTCAGCCTCCCGAGCCACTGGAATGATAGGCATGCACCACCAGGTGCCCTTGAAGTGCCTGAAAAGAAACTTCCAGGAGTCTGCTAGTTTCTTCAGTACACTCTCCCTCCATGGATCCTCCCTAGGACACACTGACTCAGTTGTCCTCTCTGAATCATTCAGTTCTGTTACATAACCCAGCCTTGTGTTTGTATGATATCAACTCACAATCCACAGAGGTAGTTCCACCACCCTTTGGAAAAAGATGGACAGAAAATACATGTGTTTTTTGTTTCTGGGTACCAGGAATTGAACCCAGGTGTGCTTAACACCTGAGCCACATCCTCAGCACTTTCTATATTTTATTTAGAGACAGGGTCTCACCGAGTTGCTCAGGACCTTACTAAGTTGCTGAGGCTGGCCTTCAACTTGTGATTCTCATGCTTCAGCCTCCTGAGCTGCTGGGATGAAGTCGTGCATCACCATGCCTGGCAGAAAACACATATAAAAAGAAGATTCACTGGGGCTGGGATTATGGTGCAGTGGTAGCACGCTCGCCTAGCTTGCGTGAGGCACTGGGTTCGATCCTCAGCACCACATAAAAATAAAATAAAGACATTCTGTCCACTTACAACTAAAAAATAAATATTTAAAAAAAAGAAGATTCACGTGAAGTCTTGAACATCAGTCAATACCAGCCACTTGCAATCCTCCCAAGAACCCAGATGTGAGGTCAACTTGTCTTTTGGCAGTCCAAACAGTCACAAGATACCCTACTTCCTATTCCATGATTTGCTAGAATGGCCTAGAAAACTCAGGGCAACATGTACTTTAAAAGTGCCAGCTAATAATCAAATATAAAGGACAAACATATATAGCCAAAAAAGTAGAGGAAGGTCAGTAAGGACCCCAAAGCACAGAAGCTTCTGTCTCCATCTGGTTTGGGGGTGCCACCCACTTGGCATGTGCTGCATGTGGATGAAACAACCTGGAGATTCTCTGAACCCCTTCACTAGCAATGGAAAGGAGAAGGAGGAACAAGAAGGCCAGCAAATCCTCAAGTGGGGGAAGTGGAGGAAGGATAGTGTGCGCCCCCAGTTTATTCACGGTTTGGGGATGAGGAAAGGTTTGGCATCAGCTGCAGGTCTTGCACTGAGCCTTATTCAGAGCCAGGGGACAATCAGGGAGACCTTGTTTATGGGTACTCAACCACTGAGCCTCATCCCCAGCCTTGTTTTGTGTTTTATTTACAAGCAAGGTCTCACTAAATTGCTTACTGCTTGGCCATTGCTGAGGTTGGCTTTGAAATTGTGCTTGTCCAGTCTCAGCCTCTCAAAGTGCTGGAATTACAGGTGCATACCACTGTGCCCAGCTAATTTTTCATCTTTTAAAAAATTTAGACCTTTTACCTTTGTATTTTATGTTTTCCTTCCTGATGGATATTCAACAGTGTGTTGGCTGGTAGCATTAACTTCCCTTAGTAGTATTGATTTATACTATTTGTATATTTATGTGGCAATTGAATATGTCCTCTTTTGTTAAGTGTATTTTAAAATATTTTGACCATGCTTTACTCTTTTGTCATATATTTTTTCTCATAAATGTAACTCTTTATTTGTTCTACATGTGCTACTCTGCAAATATTTTTGCTACATGTGCGCTCTGCAAATATTTTTTCATGCTTTTCTGTTTTAGCTTTGATCACTGGGTGTATATTAATCTAAAATGAAAAAAGTGACCTTCAGATATATAAATTCATAGAAATTAACAGAAAAATATCTTGGAAATTGACTAACAGAGATAATTGATATATGTAGATTCATGCTTCACAGTATTCCGATAAGCCCCATGCACATGTATTTTAAGAGGATAATTAGGGACATTAAAAGGGTGAATAGACTATTAGTGGGAATGATCCATAGCTCCTGTGATTGAGAATATATCCAGGGTTCCAGGAAAAAAATAGATGAGAACTGCTCTCTGGACATAGCTCTGCATCTGCGTTTGACTCTCCAATGACCACATGTACATTTGTAATCTATGAATTTTGTCTCTTTAGAATTTTGAAGACAGTGTATGATGCCACCCTTTATCCATCACACTCACTTTTGTGAATCTTTATTCTGTCCTACTCCATTCTGCTGGCCCAGAGTTCCCTCTCTTTATTCTCCTGTGCATGAAACTTTTTTTTCTGTAATTCTGTCCAATTCTGTTTGCAAGAATAAGCTCATTGACTGTGGATATAGCTCGGTTGGTAGAGTACTTGCCTTGCACTCTCAAGGCCCTCAGTTCAATCCCAGCACTGCACACACACACAAATAATAACAATAATAAGAAGAAACTAATTGGAGGACTTACCATCTACGATGATATTGTTCTCAAATTCTATGGGTTTGAATGTTGCAACACCACCATGTTGTATAAAAAGTTGGTTTATCTGTCATTATGCTTTTAGTACCTCCATCATTATAAGAAGCTAAACATTAATGTCCACAAGACAAGGAATACTAGGAGACATCAGAGACTAGAATGATTGTCTTCTAAAGACTTTGGAAGGAATGTGGCTTTGCTAACACTTTGAAATTAATCCTGTGTCATGATAATAAAAAGACCCATAACTATAAAAGAATGAGTTTCTAGCCAGGCATAGTGGTGCACACCCATAATCTCAGCACTTTGGGAGGCTGAGACAAGATAACTGCAAGTTCAAAGCCACCCTCAGCAATGGCACGGTGCTAAGAAACTCAGTGAGACGCTGTCTCTCCATAAAACACAAAATAGAGATGGGGATGTGGCTCAGTGGTCGAGTGCCCCTGAGTTCAATACTTTGTACCAAAAAAAAAATGAGTTTCTATTGTTTTAAGCCATTATTTATTAGCAATAGGAATCCAAGTTTTGTTTTGTTATTTTGGTAATGGAGATTGAACTTAGGGGCACTTGACCACTGAGCCACATCTCCAGCCCTATTTTGTGTAGAGACAGAGTCTCACTGAGTTGCTTAGCATCTCGCCATTGCTGAGGCTGGCTTTGAACTCGCGATTCTCCTGTCTCAGCCTTCCTAAGTGCTGGGATTACAGTCTTGCAACACCATGTCCAGCTGGGCTTCTTTTTAGGGAGGAGGGTTGTTCATTTGTTTGTTTGTTTGTTGCAAGTTGAATCGATTCTCTGACCAAGAAAATCATGCTAAAGTGGTACACCTGTATAAAATACTTTGTTCTAAAACTAAGTGGAATAAATTTTATCATTTTACTAAAAGAGTAGGGCTAATCCTTAGAGAAATTTCATGATTTTTCATTTTAAAGATTGGCATATTTCTTTCTTGCATCTGTCTTCTACTTGATTAAGAACAGGGAATTTGCTGGCTCATGTTCTTTTAACTCTTGTGCTAAGTAAATGTGTTTTTGCCTGTTTTGGTGGTCTCATCTTTTTTTTTCATACTTTTTTAGTTGTTGATGGTTCTTTATTTCATTCATTTATTACTTATATGTGGTGCTGAGGATCAAACCCAGTGCCTCACACATGCTAGGCAAGCGCTCTACCACTGAGCTACAGCCTCAGCCCCATCTTTTCTTTTTGTTTCTCAATTGTAGGCACTGCAGCTTGTGAGATTTTCACCACTGTTTCTGACTTGGTAAAAGTTAGTGGTACTGTATCTTCCTTGTGTGTCATGCTGTCCTATATTTTTTTATTTCTCCAAATAAGAAATAACAGAGTTTGCAAAGTGGATATTTTTAAGGTCACCAAAATGAAGTGTGTCAAAGTAGAAAAAAATGAGAAAGAATAAAAAAGCCAACAAAGCATGTGTGCTTGAACTTGTGGCCAATAGGTATAAGATGTTGAGTTTCTTCTTCAATTCCGTATAAGGCAAATTGTCATATGTGTAGATAAAAAATTGTGTCAAGGTTGAATTTAACTCTGTCCACATAGAACTGGTTTTTTTCTATCTTCTCTGAGAGTTGTTACCAGTATTATTGTATCTCTGCACTTTTACTGTGTACTGTTCAGTGACATTAAAACCAGATTGAATTCCCTTTCCTAAAAGCTGAGAGCAAAATATTCAGTAGGCCATTAAAAATTTAGTATAACAAATAATATTCTGTCTAAATGGTTGTGTCACAGTGGTAAAGTGCTTGCCTAGCATGTGTGAGGCAATGAGTTCGATTCTCAGCACCACACAAAAATAAATAAGTGAAAAAATAAATAAAAAGATTCATCTACAATTAAATATATATATATATATATATAAATGGATTTCCAGGCTGCAAATAATGACACTGAAAATTATACTTAGGACTATGTGGCACATGGATAAAAAAAACATATTCCAAATATCATCAATCTACTAATATTGTAGCAAAAATGTCACTAATACATTTTAATAATTTCTCAGTACTAGCTATTAAATTCTGTACATGGTATATTATTATCACAAGTTTTAACTCCCTGCCTGAATTTTATAATATATTAGCAACCTTTTCTTTCTTTTTTTTTTGTACAAGGAATACTTAACCCTGGGCCCCATGTCAATGCATTTTATATTTTTATTAGAGACAACTTTTTGCTGAGTTGTTTAGGGCCTTGCTAAGTTGCTGGCCCTAAGTTCAAGCTTGTGATCTTCTTGCCTCTCAAGTCACAGGGGGTATAGGCATGGCCAATACTTATGGCATATATTAGCAATCTTATGATTAATACTTTTTCCTTAGTAGTTTTTGATAACCTATAATTATTTTGAACACAATTTATACAGTATATTTTGGTATCTATAATGTGTAGATAGATATTTATAGTAGTTTCACAACAGATACAAAAAATAAACAGTCTGTGGAAAGGTTTTTATATTTTGTATTTAGTAAACTCATATAATACTAACCCTAATTAAATTGAAATTTTAAGATGCAAATTATCATACTCATAGTAATCAGTAAAAATGGAATTATGTGTCATTGAAATGCTACTAAAGGGGCTGGGTTTATGGCGCAGTGGTAGAGTGTTCGCCTAGCATGCTTGAGGCACTGGGTTCAATTCTCAGTACCACATAAAAATAAAATAAAGATATTCTGCCCACCTAAAACTAAAAAATATTTTTTTTTAAAAAAATGCTACTAAAGAATAAACTGAGTAGAACAGTTACTTATTTAAGAAATTTCATAGGCTCTGTAGTCCTAATGATTAAAAATAAAAAATAGTTCAAATGTTCTTGAATGTTGAAATGAACAAGTTTTACTGCATCCATAGAATACAATAATAATAATTAATCCATAAGATGAAATTACTAAACCATACACTCTGATTGCCTCTCACAGATACTGTATGTTTTACCAGCTGGATTTTAAATTATATTGCATAGTTTCAGGTAGAATAAAATTATGATTAAATATTCATTACAGTAAATTGCTTCTGGGAAAAAGTGCTATGGGAAAAACATAGTTATCTTGTGATGATGTAAATATTCTGTGTTTAAAAGCAGTTAAGGCTTTTATTAGTGTATCTGTCAAAATTGTACAGTTAATATCTGTGTCATTTAAGATATGTATGTATGACTTCACCAGAAAACAAATATACAAACAGCAGGGCTGGTCAAGGGTGGGGAATGGGTAGAAGCATAGAAGAAATAAAAATGACATTTAATAAGCAGATGTTGAATTTGGATAACTGGTATATTATAACATTCACATTATGTACATTTTACTTTTATGTAATAAAATATTTCTATGCTTCTTCTTAAGATCTTCATTGCTTTTTGGAATCATAGATGGATAAATTGATTTAGTCTGTTCTGAGGAAGGCTAATTCAAAAATGTTTGTTTTCTTTTGGATTATTTCTAAATCTTTACACAAATGTGTCATATGTTTTTATGTATACATAATATTTCAATCAAAAATTTATATGCTATATTTGTGAAATTACCAGGTATCTCAGAATAATAGCAGAAATCTGTGATTTGGCTCAAATCTCAAAATGGTTCACTTTAGATTATAGTATTTTAATATTCTCAGGCATTTGCCCATGTTCTGTCATTTGAACATAAGTCTTTTCATTTCAACCACAATTTGGTTAACATTTTATTTTATTTTTTAATTTTTTTTTCTTTTTTGGTACTGGGGATTGAACTCAGGGGTACTCAACCACTGAGCCACATCTTCAGCCCTATTTTGTGTTTTTTGTAGAGACAGGGTCTCACTGAATTGCTTAGCGCCTCTCACTGAGTTACTTAGCGCCTCGCCATTGCTGAGGCTGGCTTTGAACTCGCGATTCTCCTGTCTCAGCCTCCCTAAGTGCTGGGATTACAAGCGTGAGCCACCGCACCCGGCTTAACATTTTATTTTTTATTTATTTTTTCTCCTCAGTGCTGGAGCTGGAACCAAGTGGTACTTTAAAACTGAGCTATATCATTGGTTTTTGTTTTTTAAATTTTGAGACAGGTTCTTACTAAGTTACCAAAATTGTCATTAAACTTGCAGTCCACCTGTATCAGCTTTCTCAGTTGCCAGGATTACTGGCATGCAACACAATGGAGGGCATAACACACTTCCTATGATTTTTCCCAATAAAAATTATTTTGTACAATGGTGTTGTTTATAAACAAGGGACATAGGGCTGTGTCCTGTGCAGTGTATTTTCAAAAATTTATAAGTGGGTTAAATAAGAAAAAAATAACTATTAAAATAATCTTATGCAAAGAATATCAATTAGACAGTGCAGGTGCCCTGGTTTGTGTAACTGTCTCCTAATGGTCCGTGTATTAATTCTTGGTCTCCAGGGTGTTGCGCGTGGTGAAATATTCACAGGTAAGGCATAGTGAGTGTTGTTTAGTTCATTGTAGAACATGTACTTGAAGGGAATTGTGGACCCCTGAGGCTTTTTTTAGGTTGGTGTTTCCCTGTGCTCCTGCCTTCATATGCTCCCTCACCTGAGGCATGAAGCTATAATATCAATCACTTATCATTAGGAATCTCCAGAACTTTGATTCAAAATAAACTCTTCTGTTTATTCATTGATTAACACAGGTACTTTTTGCAGTTAGAAAAACCTGACTATTAAATTGGGTGAGCCTGAAAGGCCAAAGCTATAAGCACATGTCTTATATGTATTGGCAACTCATTCATCAAAAGATGTTCAGGAAAATCATTGATTTGTAGTTTTGCTACACATGATAATTTCTTCCAAAGCTTTAAAATACACTGATGCCTAGGTCCCTCTCCAGGGATATGGATTACATTGTTTTAATGGAATTTGTATTGTGGAATTTGAAGATCACTTCCTATGACTGTACATTTCAGCCAGAACTGGAAACCATTGGTTCACAGCTGAAAATGCATTGACTCTCTATAATTTTCATTTTTGCTGTGTGAGTTTTCCCATTTTAGCCTTTTAGGTGGAGGTTCATAGAAAGCAGATTTGCCATGTTGAAGAAAAACAAAAGGATGAATTTCTTACATACTAAAATATTTGGACAAATTGCTGGAGAAAATGTCTTGTCAGTAGATATCTTTGTCTCTTGTTTCATATTAAGAATTCTTTTATGCAAAAAAGATCTAGATTTAGTCTAGGTTAAAAATCATAAGTAGTCAGCACTTAGGGAGGCTGAGACAGGAGAATCGTGAGTTCAAAGCCAGCCTCAGCAATGGCAAGGCGCTAAGCAACTCAGTGAGACCCTGTCTACATAAAACACAAAATAGGGCTGGGGATGTGGCTCAGTGATTGTGTGGCCCTGAGTTCAATCTACAGTACCAAAAAAAAAAAAAATTATAAGTAGTGCCAGAGACCAGGCCCAGGTCAGGCCCAGAACCATTCCCACTGATGTGCCAACCATTGCTGGATCCCATGCACAGGATTTTCCCCAAGCAGTGCAGGGGACCATGCTGTGGCTCCCTATGTGCCAAGCATCACTCACTCAGTTTTCCTTCAGCTTGGTACACTGTAACCATCACCATAGTCCTCCCCATGTAGTAGCCTCCATCTTGGCACAACAGACATGTCCTGGAGGCAGAGGCCCACTGTAGTACTACATCTCTTAACAGGCAGCCCAAAGCCATTGTAAGGCCTTCCATTTCAGCCCCATCTCAGAAAGCAGTTTTATCCATCTTCAGACACCCCCACTGCAATCTTGAGTCATCTCTGCTACTGCTGCCACCATCTTTAGTTGCAGTAGCATCCATCTTGGGGCACTGGCTGGGGATTGGAAGCCCAACACTAAGATGAGGTACAGGTAATCTGCAGGGACACTATAAGTCGCAAGATAGAAACTGCAATGTCTCAGATTCACACTGCAAGAAAGACACATAGACAACATGAAAAAATAAGGAAAGAAGCCAAGTGCACTGGTGCATGCCTATAATCCCAGCACTTTGAGATGCTATGATAGAGAATTGTGAATTCAAAGCCAGCCACAGCAATGGCAAGGCACTAAGCAACTCAGCAAGACCCTGTCTCTAAATAAAATACAAAATCATGCTGGGGATGTGGCTCAGTGGTCGAGTACCCCTAAATTCAATCCCTAGTACCAAAAATAAAAAAATAAAACTAAGAAAAGAAAATGTCCTCATAAAAGATTTTATAATAATAGAATCCAGAGCTCAGGATGTGGCTGTCTGGTGGAGTGGTTGCCTAGCATGTGTGAGGCCCTGGGTTCAATTCTCAGTACTGCATATAAATAAATAAAGGTCCATCAACAACTAATAAAAATTAAAAATATAATAGAATTCATTTACAGTACAGTTGATAAAATGTCACAGAAGAAATTCAGAATGTACATAATTGAAATAATAGTGAATTAAGAAATGACAGAGCAAATACATTCAGAAATTGATCAAACCAAAGAGATAAGGGAGCAAACATAGATAGCAAAAATTCTATAAAGAAATAGCAATTTTGAAATAAAAACAATCAGAAATCCCTGAAATAAAGAAAACAATAAACCAAATAAAAAGCCCAATAGAAAGCATTACCAACAGACTAGATCATTTGGAAGACAGAACCTCAGATATTAAAAAACTATATATATATATATGTATATATATATACATATATATATATGTATGTATATATATGTATATACACACAATCTTGAAAATAAAGTTAACCACACAGTGAAGTTGGTAGGAAACCATGAACAGAACATCCAGAAATTATGGAATAGCAGCAAAAGACCAAATCTAAGATTTATCAGGATAGAGGAAGGCACAGAGATTCAAAAGAATAGACAACTTCTTCAAGAAAATAATATCAGAAAATTTTCTAAACATGAAGAATGAATTGGAAAATTCACACAAGAGGCTTACAGGACACCAAATATACAAAATTACAGCAGATCCACAGCAAGGCACATTAAAATGAAAATGCCTAATATACACAATAAGGATAGAATTTTAAAGGCTGCAAAAAGAATCAGATTACAAATAGGGGGACACCAATTCAGATCTCAGCAGATTTCTCAGCCCAGACCCTCAAAGCCAGGAGATCCTGGTGCAACATATACCAAGCTCTGAAAGAAAATTGATGCCAACTGAGAATCTTATATCCAGCAAACTTAAGTTTCAGATTTGATGATGAAATAAAAACCTTTCATGATAAACATAAGTTAAAAGATTTACAGCAAGAAAACCTGCACTACAGAGCATTTTCAGCAAAATATTCCAAGAGTAGAAAATAATAACAACAATAAAAATAAGCAAAGAGAAGAACTACACTAAAGAAAAGTCCAATAAGAAGAGAAACCAAGTCAAGTTAAACAAATTAACCAAAATGACCAGGAATACAAATCACATTTCCATAATAACCCTGAATGTCAATGGCCTAAACTCATCAATCAAAACACATAGACTGACAGATTGGATTTTAAAAAGACCCAAAAATATGCTGCCTTCAATAACTCATCTTACAGGAAAAGATACTGACAGACTTAATGGGATAGGGTGGAAAAAACATATCCACTCACATGAATCAGAAGACCCCAAGGAGGGAATAAAAAAAAATTCTTCGAGTTAAATGAGAACTCAAATATAACATATAAAAATCTCTGGGGCATTATAAAGGCAACACTAAGAGGAAAGTTTATTGCATTAAGCTAATTTATTTAAAGAATTAAAAATCAACAAATAAACAACTTGACATTACATCTCAAAGCCCTAGAAAAATAAGAACAAACCAAAACCAAAAGAGTAGAAGACAAGAAATAATTATAATCAGCAGATAAATGAATGAAATTGAAAGAAAAGAAATAAAATTGACAAACCCTTAGCCACTCAAACAAAAAAACAGAGAAAACACAAATTTAATAAAATTTATGATGAAAAAGAAAATATCACAACAGACACTATTGAAATACAGAAGACACTTAGAAGCTATTTTGAAAATTTATACTCCAATAAAATAGAAAACCTCAAAGACACTGACAAATTTCTATAGGCATATAATCAAATCAATATGAGTCAAGAGGACAGAAACAATTTAAACAGATCAATTTCAAGGAAAAGAAGAAGACGACGACTCCATCAAAAGTCTCCCCACTAAGAGAAGCCTGGGACCCGACAGATTTATAGCTGAGTTCCAGAAGATCCATAAATAAAAAACAACTAATACCAATACTCCCCAAATTATTTTATAAAATAGAAAATGAGGGAATGCTTCCTGACTTACTTGGTGAAGCAAGTATCATCCTGATACCATACCTAAGCAGAGACACATGAAGAAAAGAACATAGCTGCAATAAATCTCAATAAAATTCTGACAAATTGCATATAAAAACAAATTTTAAAAATAGTCCACCATGATTCAGTGGGGTTTATACCTGGGATGAAATTTGGTTCAACATATGGAAATCAATAAACATACTTAATGATAAGAATGATATATCAATTGATGCAGAGAAAAATTAGGAATAGCAGGAACATACATCAACATTTTAACAGCTATCTATACTAAACCCAAGGCAAATATCATTCTAAATGGAGAAAAACTGGAAGCATTTCCTCTAAATACTAGAATAAGACAGGATGCCCTCTTTTACCACTTCTATTCAACATAGTACTTGAAACTCTAGCCAGAGCAATTAGACAGAAGAACAAAATTAAAGGGTTAGGAATAGGAAAAGAACTCAAACTATCATTATGTGCTGATGACACGATTCTTTATTTAGAGGATACAAAACATTCCACCAGAAAACTCCCAGAAATAATGCATGAATTCAGGAAAACAGTTTAAACAATTGAGAGTACTTGAATTTATATTTATCAGCTGATGTTTTAGATGTTTAGAGATATTCTATAATACATTTATGAATCCTATTTACATCAAACCTAATTCACTTGTTTTTAACAGTAAATTTTAAGCAGGACACAATAGTGCATGCCTGCAATCCTAGCGCATTGGAAGGCTGAGACAGGAGAATCAAAAGTTCAAGCCCGGCCTCAGCAATGGGGAGATGCTAAGCAACTCAGTGAGACCCTGTCTCTAAATAAAATATAAAATAGGGCTGGAGATGTGGCTCAGTGGTTGAGTACCCCTGAGTTTTAACCCTAGTACCAAAACCAGAAAATTTTATGTTACCCTCAAAAACCATAATACACTTTCCCTTTTGAATATAGCCCTCTTTGCTCAGTCCTATCTTTAATAGGACATGTTCTTTTCTCTTTTCGTCACTCCCACTCTCTAACAAGATTAGGGAGAGAGTGTTACCTTTTTCTTCACCAAGTTTTTTATCCTTGAACAGGAATAAGATATCTACCAGAGGATCTAAAAAGTGAATTTCAACATAACTTCAAGGTGCACCTGGGACCCCCTGTCAGGGCACATCTGGAATGTAGACTTTTGAATAGCTTCTTTTAAAGCCCTCAGTTTTTCCTGATGGGAGAATTACAGCCTCAGGGAAAGAAGTCCCCTGTGTTTCTTCTTTGCTAATAAAGCAATAAAATTTTTATTTTTCTCAAACCATGACTTCATTATTAAATTGGCATGAATTGGCATTGGGGACAAGGATCAAGCTTTCAGTTACACATTTGGTGACCCCATTTGGGAATCCAGAACAGTCTCCACTCCACCTTTCTTTGGCTGGCCTCATACTCCAAGCAACCCCATTTCCATGCTGAGGATGTAAAGTAAATTTTTTGAGAGCAAACTGCTTATAAGTTAGGAGATGGGTGAGTGTACCTTGGGTTAAACAAGAGACGGTTCTCCTGTGAATAAAGGAGGGACTGATGGATATTAAGGCAACTTCCCAGCAGATGCCAAAGCTCCTTTGCTTTGGGGAACACCTGCCTTCCTTCCCTCAACTGTACAGATTACTCCACTTAGGTATACATTGAGAAAAAGGAAACTGAATATAGTAAATTTGTGAAACCTTGATAATTTTGTAAGCTACCCTGGTGTGCAAACTGAGGCCCATGATTCTACACATTTTGATCCTCTTTGTGGGAACATCTAGTCACACTTTAGGGGGATATTTGGGGAGCCACTAGTGTAAAAGTCATGATAAAGTGGGAGTGGGAAAATTGCCCCCAATTTCCCCCATCTGGTCTCTTTTTAAGTTTTCCATCTATCAGCCACGGTTTGGAGATTCTGTCTCTATGGTTTTGTTTTTTTTTTTTAAGTTGTAGACAGACACAATACATTTTATTTATTTATTTATCTATTTATTTTTATATGGTGCTGAGAATTGAACCAAGTGCCTCACACATGCTAGGAAACTGCTCTACTACTGACCCACAAACCTAGCCCCTCTATTTGTTTCTGTCCCTTTAAGACATTGCCAATAGTGTGTTGATCCTATAGATTTCTTCTAGGGAAAGATCTTAGCTGAATGGGCCCCTATTGTATAAACCTGTCTAAGAAAGAGATGATGTTTTACTGTAACAATATGGTCTTTGAATGGCATTCTGAATTGTTGTACAATCTTGCATTTGGAAATTAGGCTGTCAGAGATAAGTGAAAAATTCTGTATGTACAGGCATGGATGCAATTACATAATAAGTCTAATCAGTCAAAAACTAAGTTGGAGGCAAGAAGATGATACTTCTAATGAGTAAGTACAGAAGGACACCAAAAAAGGATTTACAAAGTTTTGTTTTGAAACCTCTTTGATGTAAGTATTGCTTTTAGCTTGGCACTGGGAAGCTGCAAATTATCTTGCTATGGGTTAGAGACACCAGTTTTGGAATAAAGAAAAAAAATCCCCAAAAATCTGCCTATATGATAGATGTGCAAAGAGAGATTGGCCTGTTCCCTGCTTTCCAGCCACTCTTTGCCATGGGAATAAAATCAGAGTTTGAGAACAAGGCTCAGTTCATAGATTCTGAAGACAAAATCTTTGTGGGCTGTAGTCCTCACTGAGTTTGTTTCATGGTTTTTGTCTCATGGGTTCAAAGAGTAAAATCCATGGATGGTGGCAAAGGACAAATCAATAAAAGAAATATCATTTGTTTTAAATGAAATAATATAAAGGGGAAACTGGAAGAAAGATTTTCCACTTCACTATACTAGTCTGAGGAATTAAGGCTTCTGGAGAGACATTTATCAGAGTCCATACAGAACACACATTAAAAGCATTGGGGATAATAGTTGGAATCTATGCTGTGCAGATGTTCGGAAGTTACCAAGGCTGTTTGGTTGGTCCATGACTTTCTGGTTGGCTGTACAATTTTAATCCTGAAGTCTGAATTTTTTGTATCCTCCACTTGATTCCACCCAAATTTCCATTTTCCTGCCACTCTGGGGAAACACAGTGTACTGAAATGCTTGACCTCACAGGGTTGCCTTTACATTTGGGGAAAAAAAAAAAAAAACCCTTTATCTTGGGCCTATTACCCTCATTGTCGGATGATTAACTAGACTGTCTTAAATGGTGGTGGAAGATAAATGCTGCCAGTCTCAAGAAACAGGGCAATGGGTTCTGGTACTTTTAGACTATGAAAATAGTCTCCCTTTTAAAGATTGACAGAAAGCCACATTTAGCCAGGGGATGCTTCTAGGCATAGCCCTGTTGCCCACAGAGCTAAAATGCAATGATCTCTTCAGATCCCAATGAATGCAAGTGCCCATGTCTTGGCTGTGCTGATTTCTGCAGAGATCCCTAACAATCTCTGCATGGTCAACATGATCTTTATTGGACAATGTGCCCTAGACACTTAGGTATATGAAGATAGTCTCCGGATACAGTTGGCACTAAAGAACTCACTTAAAGTTGATGGCATTATGATAACTATAAGGAAGACTGGTCAAATAATATAGCCTGTGTTCCAAACCATTGAGTGCAAATCGGAAGTAAACTAAACATATAACCAAGGATATTCAACCCATTGCATTCATCTTTTCAATATAAATTATAATTGGCTCTAAATAAGAAAACTTGGCAGCATCATTTGTCATAGATCATCCAAAATTTTACATGACAGTTTTCAAAGCTACCTGTATTTGCTAATTGGTTTTATTTAACAGAAAAATACATTTAGAAGGAAACAGGTTTCTATCTTAGCAATAGGGGCCTGATGCAGCTACATTATTTAAATCCTACTAAAGCTACAAGACAATATGAAATCTTCTTTGACATTTACATTTGAAAAAAATGGATTTCAAGTGCTGAAAATAAACTTTCCTGGGTAAAAATGTATAAAAAAATTCTCATTTTACTTTTAAAGTGTCACATATATAAGTTCAAAAAATTTACAATTAATATTTCTGAAATAAGTTATCTAAAGAATAAAAAGCCCTCCCCATTAATTAAAAGTGGGGGCAATGGAACTGTTGGCACATTTTCTCAGGATGTAGCCTATTTTTGTAAAAAGTATAGTTGAGCTATTGTCTGCACAAACATGCATGATAGGCAGAGTGAGTGAATTATACTCAGAACTTGTTTTGAGAGTGCTCAGTCCTTAGTGACCTAAAAAAGATGTGGATTCAGAAGACATTACATGGTGAAATAGCCTGCAGGTAGAACAAAATTTTTCTTTCCTGGGAGAGGTAGAGTCCCCTGGCCCAGACCTTTATCTGACCTGTGTTCAGTGAGACTCACAGAAACCCATCTGCTCTCACCTCTACTAAAACCAGCCCCTAGGAACAACTCTGATATATAGAACTTACAACAATCAACTAGGTTTTACTGGATGTATGTCAGAAAATATTACCTTGAATGATGATGCCATAGACAGGTGGCACTGACACAGAAAGGAACATAAACAGAAAATGAAGCATGTTATATCTACATTAACAACTCAGATTACAGTGTTTTTCAACTTCATGTATTTATTTTCTATGACTTGTGGAACAAGATATATCTTTATGTACTTAAATTATTTCACTAAATTATGTACTTAATGTGCTTAAATTATTTCACTTAAATAATGTCACTCTTTATGTACTTAAATTATTTCACTTTTTGATTTCACTAAAAACTCTTTACATGGCAGCATGTGAGATGGTGATTGAATCTTAGAAAGTGGTAAATCAAGCATTTACTATTCATCATAAAAATAAAATTTAATATTTAAAACAAAATAATTTTTTCTTATTGGTAGCATTCTAATATCTAAAGTATATTTATGAATGTTTACCCACACAATTACTATAGTACCCCAGTTATTGCATAAATATGAAATGTTTCAAATAAAAAATTCAAACAATTGGAGGAAAATCTCAGAGTTAAAATAAAAAGGAGTTAACACTGTGGAATTTTCTTAATTCAAACTAATTCACTGCTCAATGAGCAGCACTAACTTCTACCTATGAGTGACCAATGCCTACAACTAGGCAAATTTCAGGAGAATTGAATCTATCTTTATCTTTTCTGATTGTCTCAAGAGACATTTGCTTTTACTTTTATGTTAAAGGGCATATGTGGCACATAAATAACTTAAAAAATTAAAATCTTGAATAAGGTAAACCCAGATTAAAAACTACAAAATCCTTATATTCCTTATATTTTATGAATATTTGTGTACATATATTTTGTGTCTACATGGTACCAAATTGGATTATAAATGAGAATTTTTTAAATTAAAAAGGCAGATCCACATGCTTTCTACTTTATGTGACTTAAAACTAATGAAGTTAGAATGTTTTTCTAAGAAACACTCAATAGAAGCTTTCCCTGAGAAAGCCCCACCATTGGTCTTAGTAGATATTGTTTAAAGCTACTGTGGAAAGAACTAGAAAAAACCATTTCTGGATAAAAAGAATAACTAAAAGAGATCATATAAATTAAAGAATTTTTTTTAAATTGAAAGAGTTAATAATTTAGACAAGAAAACATCATCACAAATATTTTTCTAGTTATGGATGGACATAATACATTTATTTGATTCACTTATATTAATGTGGTACTGAAGATCAACCCCAGTGTGTCACATATGCTAGGCAAGTGATTTACCACTGAGCCACAACCCCAGGGTCCAATTCATGAGATAATTCATAGCCAATTTCAACAGACAGAATGGACCAGGAACTTGAAAAGAGACAAACTAACATTACCTAGTGTAAGACATACAAACTAAGGGAAAAAAAAAAAACTGAGCCGGGTGCGGTAGCCCAAGCCTGTAATCCCAGCACTTAGGGAGGCTGAGACAGGAGAATCACAAGTTCAAAGCCAGCCTCAGCAACAGTGAGACACTAAGCAACTCAGTGATACCATGTCTCTACATAAAACAGAAAAAAGGACTGGGGATGTGGCTCAGTGGTCAAGTGCCCCTGAGTTCAATCTCCAGTACCAATAAACAAACAAACAAACAAACTGAACACAACGGTAGACACTTTTGAGATGTCAGTTGAACAAACCTATTCAAAGATTTAATGATACAATGACAAAATCTCAATTTCATCTCCACATTAATGCAACTTATCAAAATCCCAAAAAGCCATTTGGTTTATTTGCATAACTTTTTTAAAAAATATTTTTTGTAGTTGATGGACCTTTATTTTATTTATTATAAGCAGTACTGAGAACCAAAGCCAGTGCCTTACACATGCTAGTAAAGCACTCTACCACTGTAGTCACAACCCCAGCACAGATTTCATAGCTTTATTGAGGTAAAATTTAAGTACAATAAAACATACATATTTGAAGTATGCAATTTGATGAGTTTTGACATGCATGTTAGCAAATCAATCAATATAAAAAGCATTTCCAGTATTTTAAAAAAATAATTATGCAGACTGTTTTCTTCATATTTACACTAGAAATCAATTACCTTAAGATATATATAACCCCATCCCCACATGCAAACTCTTTCACAATTAAATGGCATGCTTAAAAATATCTCACAGGTGAAGAAATAATAATTTAAAAAAGTGCTTTGAACTAAATGATAACACCTTTAAACATGAGGATATCTCGAAAAAAACTATACTAAGATGAGCATTTATAAATTAAAGTATTTGTATCAGAAAGAAGGTAAATTAACAATAATTTTCAAACTGTAGTAGGAAGAAAAAATAAGAGTAGAAATATATAAAATAGAGAAACCAAACAATTAAATTTGATAAAAGTCAACTAGTCTCATCAAGAAAAAAGAAGACAAAAATTAATATTAATGGAAAGGGAGCTATCAAAATAACACTAGCGAAGCAAAAAACGTATTTAGATAATATTACAATTGTATGCCAACATATGTGATGTATTTTCAAATATGGTCTGAATTAGAGAAGGATTTCTTTGCTCCTTAGAAGAAAGTGTATTCAGTCATTGATGGATGAAATACACTATATATAACTGTGAACTCTAAATTATCAATTGTATGTTTTAGTTCTTTAGATTCATTATTTAGTTTTGTTTGGAGGATCTCTCCGTGGTGATAGAGGCAGGATAAAGTCACCCAGAATTATTGTGTTGTGGTCTATTTGTTTTTTGAAATAGAGAAGGGTTTGCTGGATGTATGTAGATTCTCCATTGTTTTGGGCATAAATATTTACAATTCTTATGTCTTATTGATGTATGGTTTCATTAAGCAGTATTGAATAGTTTTCTTTGTGTCTTCTGATTAACTTTTGCTTTATCTGATATGATAGAATCCCCTGCTTGGTTACAAGATTCATGTGAATGTTTTGAAAAATGATTTTTATTCCCTGTCATTCTATTTATTTATTTTTACTTTTAATTAGTTTAATCTTTAATTGACTATCATCTAGTATATTTCCTCCTTTTGCTGGTTTTCACTTTTATTTTTTATTTCTTCTTCATGAAATATTTTATTGAGGTTTTACACAGCAGGCTTTCTAGTTGTGAATTCTATTACCTTTGTTTACCATGAAAGGTTTTTATTTCAATTATCAATTCTGAAACATAATTTTGCTAGGTATATTATTCCTGACTGTCATGTGTTTTCTTCCAGAGTTTGGTATATATTATTCGAAGAATTCTAGTTCTGACAGTCTGGACCAAAGTGTTATTTATATTAAAGTTACATTAAATTATTAAGATGAATGTTTAGGTTACTGCTCATCCAACACAACATTTTTGGAAAAAAAAAAATAAACGAGAAGACCTGTACTTCCCAAATTTATATCGTAGTGTATATTTCAGCAATTAATAAAAGTGGTTCTGTATGCTCCATGCAAAATTAGATCAAACTGCATGAAATATCTCAATAGATAACCATAATTTCCCAAAATATACAATAAAAATAAGAAACACTTTAAAACATTATGTGCAAATAAGTTTTAGATATAATATTCCCCCCCCAAAAGCAAATGCAATCACATAAAAAAAAGCAAATGAAACAATTGAGAGGGAAGACAACTTAAAACATAGGAGAAATATTTTCCAGGTTTTATGATTCAAGATTAATATCCAAAGTATGTAAAGAACAAAAACCAAAAATCCAAAAATACTACTATGTGTAAGGGTTCCTCAAATACTAAAAAATAGACAAACATGGTGTCAGGTAACTGTGATCACAGACACTTGCAAAGTTGAAGAAGGAGGATTGCAAAATTTAGGCCATTCTGGGTAATGTACCAGATTTTGTCTGAAAAAAAAAGGTCCATACTAGTGGAATGCTAGTTATAGTAGTGCTTGTATGTAACAACATCCTGAGAGAATAAGGCTGAAAAATCAAAAATTGGATACCAGTCTAAGAAACTTAATGAGATTGTCTCATTTTTTAAAGGGGGGTTGCAGATGCAGTTGAATGGTGGAATACACATATTCATAAACAGCATTAAATAAATCAGAATTTAAAATCCAAAAAAAAATCTTTTATATTTATGTTTATTATTTAAGGACCATGCCAAGAGAAATAAATATATATTTGTAACACAAAGATATTCATACATATTTGGACTTCTACCACAGGGAAAAAAAAGATCTTAAATTCCAACAACAGGTCATAAAACAATGTATTATAAATGTCAAATGAGGAGGTCATATGTTAGGAGTTCTGTAAGTAAGAAAAAAGTATAAAACACAAAACTTCAATGACAAGATTTTAAATTAGAAATCATATATTTTGGGCTGGAATATAGCTCACATTCTAGAGTGCTTACCTCAAATGCACAAGACCCTGGGTTCAATACCCAGCACCATAAAAATCATTAAAAAATTAACCATGTATTTTGGAGAAATTAGTTCAGTGTACCTCAAAGAGAATTTGTAATATATTTTATGATCATGGTGTAGTAGTAATTCATAAAAAATCTTGAAATTCTTTCAGTTAAATAACTTCCATTTTTTTCTAAAAGTAGAAATAAGCAAACATATCCATTCACACTAACATACACCACACACACACATACACACAGAGCACAATTACTACTCCCATGGTACTTATTCCTAAAGTCTACCATTAATTGGAACATTTGCATCTTGAAATTGAATTCAATGAAAATCAATGAAAGTGTATCAATAAAAAAACTATAAAGTATAGAACAAAATTTTGAAGTGGTAATTGAAATTTTAGGTATCTGGCTTTATTATTGTTCCTACATGTTTCCTAAATAAGACTTCATTTCCCACTAAGTACAAAAAAGAGAAATGATTAAAATGTAACTTATAGGAATAATAGTCTTTAAGTAATTTAAACTTAAATTACACTGCCTAAAAAGTTTAAGAGCAATGTTCCACTATTTACCAAAACTACTTATTATCTATTACCTACAACTTCAAAAACATGCAATTTAATACATGACAATGTTAACACATTCAGAAATGTTCACTGTTACATAGTAACAAAACTTATCCACTACAGAATAAAATGGCTGGGGAGGTGACTCAGTGGTAGATCATTTACCGAGCATTCAAGAGCCTGGGATTCAACTTCTATCACCAGAAGAAGAAAAAATGCAGATTAATAATTTTAAATTAGTCCTGTAGTTTTGATATGATAACAGAGTAAAATTGTACTTTATCCAGTTTTCAAGCCTTTAGTGTATATATTAATTTGATTTATTATAAACAAATATCTTCTCAGGGTTAAGCTATCTGCTCTATACTGATATCTGAGCTTTCATTAAAAGCTTTGTCAGATTCTTTACATTTATAAGGTTTAATCTTTACTATAATATCTTTGAGGTTTTTAAACTGTTAAGCTTTACAACTTGCCTATTTTTTTTTTTTTATTATTTTTCCTGCAATTTTAACCCTACATTCCAGTATAAAATTTCTGGTGATAAATAAGTTGTGACTTCACAATAAGTGATTTTTACATTCTTTATATTTGTAAGAATTCTGTCAAGCATGAATTTTCTCATACTTGAAAACACTTGAATTATACCTAAAAACGTTGCCACACTATTTACTTTGGTAGGGCTTATTTCTTGCATGAATTCCCTGTTGTTGAGTAAGGTTTGATCTTTCTTTAAAATCTTTGCCACATTCTTTACATTTGAATGACTTCTCTCCTGTATGAATTCTCTGGTGCTGAGTAAAGTGTAATCTTTGATTAAAAGCTTTACCACAATCTTTACATTTGTATGGGTTTTCTCTTGTGTGAATTCGCTGGTGCACAATAAGGCCTGTTCTAAAAGCAAAACCTTTGCTACATTCTTTACATTTGTATGGCTTTTCCCCATTATGAATTCTCTGGTGTCAAGTAAGTTGTGGTCTTCTATTAAAAGCTTTGCCATATCTTTACATTTGTATGGATTCTCTCCAGTGTGAATTCTCTGGTGCACACTAAAGTCATTTCTAACAGCAAAACCTTTGTTACATTCTTTACATTTCTATGGCTTTTCTCCTGTATGAATTCTCTGGTGTTGAATAGGGTGTGATCTTCGATTAAAGGCTTTGTCACAATCTTTACATTTGTACGGTTTCTCTCCAGTATGATTTCTCTGGTGCACAATTAGGTCGTTTCTAAAAGCAAAACCTTTGTTACATTCTTTACATTTCTATGGCTTTTCCCCAGTATGAATTATCTGGTGTCCAGTAAGGTGTGATTTTTGCCTAAAAGCTTTGCCACATTCTTTACAGTTGTATGGCTTTTCTCCTGTATGAATTCTCCGGTGTTGAGTAAGTTGTGATCTTCCATTAAAAGCTTTGCCACAATCTTTACATTTGTATGGTTTCTCTCCAGTGTGAATTCGCTGGTGCACAATAAGGCCTGTTCTACCAGCAAAACCTTTGCTACATTCTTTACATTTGTATGGCTTTTCCCCAGTATGAATTCTCTGGTGAATAGTAAGGTATGATTTTTGACTAAAAGCTTTGCCACATTCTTTACAGTTGTATGGCTTTTCTCCTGTATGAATTCTCTGGTGGCGAATAAGTTCTGATCTTCCATTAAAAGCTTTGCCACAATCTTTACATTTGTATGGTTTCTCTCCAGTGTGAATTCGCTGGTGCACAATAAGGCCTGTTCTAACAGCAAAACCTTTGCTACATTCTTTACATTTGTATGGCTTTTCCCCAGTATGAATTCTCTGGTGTCGAGTAAGGTCTGATTTTTGACTAAAAGCCTTGCCACATTCTTTACATTTGTATGGCTTTTCTCCTGTATGAATTCTCTGGTGTTGAGTAAGTTGTAATCTTCCATTAAAAGCTTTGCCACAATCTTTACATTTGTATGGCTTTTCCCCAATATGAATTCTGTGAATAATAAAGAAAGATTTTTGATTAAAATCTTTGCCACATATTTTACATTTGTATGACTTCCCTCCAGTATAAATATTGTAGTTTTTCATAAAGTTTGAACAAAACTTAAAGACTTTATCACATTTCTTCTATTTATATTGTTTCTCTCCATGGTAAATCCTATGGTGTTTAGCAAAGAATAAAGTTTGAGAAAAATCTTGCAATATTCTTTACTGATGTGTGGTTTATCAATACCATGATAAAGGCTTGAAGAATCTTTAAATACTTTGATTTATTTGTTAAAATTGTAGAGTTTTCTTTCAGTATAAATTTTCTGGTGTTGAGTAATGCTTGAAGTTTTATTAAAAGCTATTTCACATTTTTTACATTTGTAATTCATTTCTTGAATATGAAAACTTGGATGGATAAATTTTGATGATGGATTAAAAACTTTCTCACTTTTACATTTGTAAACATTTTGTGTATGTTCACACTTATGTTTCCTATGATTTGAAAAAAGATTAAATTTCTAAGAGTTTTACAGAATTTATATTGTTTTACACCAAAATAAATATACTGCTAGTTACCTAGGGTAGATATCGGTCTATAAGTATTGAAAGATTTATCATAAATATAAAAGTCTCTCCAAGTATCTATATTTACATTTAGAGTAAGCAATATTAGATAAGTACAAACATTCCCACATTCATTAATCCTATGCATTGACAAAAAAAGAAACTGTCCATTGCAGCCTTCCTGTAAAGTAACAATTGCATTGATCCCAGTCACAAATTTGTTCTTTATTGCTTAATCTGTTGTCTGAATAAATTTGTATGTAAATGTTTACTCAATGCTACATTTCAAAATATTCCAGTAACTAGCTAAAGGAGGAAACAGACTCCATAGAAAATTTTTCATTTTAGAGAAAATACATAATTTCAAAAATGTTGTGAAGATATATTGAGGCACACATATAATCTCAAAAGACTGGAATATGTGAAACAGCCTCTCCCTGGCTCAGCTAATGCCACACATCTCCACAGTGGCACCTCGCCCTTGACCCACTAACAACTATTGTGGGTCGCCATGGGCCTCTGAAAGTTCAGGGCCGTGGTTATGGCCCTAATGAACTGTAGAAGCCTCAATGAAACCAAAAATTAAGCTGCATCTGAGGTGTGTTTCTGAATGTTCTTGCTAAAATTCCTATCATTGTGGCTCTTGCTATAAATTCCTCTATGTAACGAGCTCACTGAAATGAGTCAGAGGACACTTTGGATATCTTTAAAGTATATTCCTTTAAATGCCCAGATGACTAGGGCTAAGGCCTCAAGAATTTCAAGCCAATGGTATTAAGTTTACTGGGGGACATGTGTAGAATCCAGAAAGTCTCTGAGTCTAACACTGGGAAAGTTTATCCTGCTATGAATAAGAACAAACCTCATCCCATACAAAACCACAAAATACACAAATCATCTGGGATTCCAAATTGCAGTCCCATTGAAGACCCTGTTGTTATGGAAGAGGAGGGAATACATGTAAAATGGAGCTGCCAGAAGGCATCTGTGAACTGTGTGTGAAATAAAAACAACATGGAAGCCATTAGGCAGAAAAGTCTGGTACCTGGGATCCCACAGCAGCAATAATTCTGGTTTGAGACTGCCCCATATGTGTGATGTCCTACCTAGTTCTGTCTACATTCAGCACTGCACTAGAGATGGGTTGATCCACTGGAGCCACATAGCCCCACAGCCTCTCAAAAATGAGTGTGACTTGCTAGGATGCCAATCAAACTGTCTGCAGCAATATTCTTCTTGTTGAAATCTTATATTTGCCCTTTATGTATTCTCCCTTAAATATAAAACTAGAGCCATTTTCTAGTGATTTTGTTTCAGCTCCTACGTGGACTAGACAATCTATCAGGTTCTCCTTCCCTTTGTATCTAATCTCTGGCTTTGTCTCTTATTTCTTTACTAATTATTTTAGGCATTTATTTTATTTAGTGGCTCACCACCTTCTGAGCAGGAAACTACCCTGGAAGGTTGCTGGATACCCATGACTGGAAATGACTGTGCTAACATAAAATCCTTAAATAGTTTAAAAGTATACCAAGACTGCTTCCAGGGGAATTAAAATTAGAATTGACTTGACTCAAATCATCAAGAGACAGAGAGAGTTTCAGGGATGAATATCTACAAAACTGTGCTTCTTGCAGTGTAGACAGACTCATGGAACATCAAAGATAGACTAGAATTCTGTTCCCTGGGTAGAAGGTTGATGATAAGCCATGCCTCTTTCAAAGGTGGTCTTACCTGACCAATGTGGTAGCTTTACTTTTCATAAGAATCTTCCAGTTAAAAGTTTGAGCCCTTCACTTCCCCCCATTGCTCAAACCCCACCCTGCTGCTCCTCTCCTAGGGCTATTTTCTACCTCTTGATTTGAGCCCAGAATAGTCTCAGAAGTCTTCCCACTCTTCTCATGAGACCCTCATGTCTCCATTTGTGTGTGGTGTCACACAGTCCTGCAAGCCAGATGGACTGTGGGTTTTCTGGGTGCCTGTGTCAAGAGTTCTGCCTTCCCTTCATTGGAATTTTCATCCATGACAGATAAGATGTATGGTTATTTGATGTGTTCTAAGAGAATCCAGCTGATTTTTCTCTTTTTTTTTCTTAATTCTTTTTGCATTTGAAGAGCAATGATTATCAAACTTCTAACTTAAGAACATTTAACTTCTGAATAATCCTTTTCAAATGAGATGTCCTAGTGAGGTTCACTGCTACTCTTCCATTTCTCCTTAATCTGAGTACTCTCCATGTCTGTAAGTGGAGACTACAGATGAGTTTAAGAAATGGGAAAATTCAGCTATACTGTATATGAAATTACCTCTATATCATCCTGTAAAACTGACAGAGTACTGCAGTTTTATAGTAATAATTTCCAGACTTTCATATAATGTACACTCATGTACAGATTATCAAATGTTTCAAAACATAACATTAATCATTGTTTGAACACTATTTTTTTTAAAAATGTATATTATTAATCATATTTTTACAGCTGGGAGAATTTGTTGGATGTTTATTCTTCTGAAGATATTTTAAAATAATACATTTTTATAATGTCCCATAAACATTGCACATTTATGTAGTTTGATACATGTTGAATTTGAAAATCTTGTGTATTTTAACTGGTTTTACATAAAATACTGAATAGTGAAAATAGCATAATTGCAATAATAAGACTAACAGTATTAACCAAACAAAAAATGACTGATATTAGTTGAATACTCAATCTTCTGAGATGTTATAACATTATCTTATGACAGTGTAATTTTTATTAAAAATAATTGTCATGCATTTGTTATGTTTAAGGAGAAAAATTTTCTGAACTTCCCTATACTCACATTTTCCCATTTCTTGTTTAAAACTAAATATTCATTGTCATAGATTCCATACCTTCTCTTTATCAAGTTTTTCCAAAAATATTTTATTTCCTGCTCTCCTGAATATTCTTTGTTTTGATGAGAAGACATACCTGAAAGAAATTAAAATAACTCATTATTCCACTTACTACACTGTGGTGAATATACTCCACAAATATACAAAATTTTATCAAGGTGGGATAAATTTCCAGAGAGCAATATAATCCAAGCTTATTACTACTTAAGAAATATATAGGGCTGGGATTGTAGCTCAGTGGTAGAGCATTTGCCTTGCATGTGTGAGGCCCTGGGTTTGATCCTCAGCACCACATACAAAGCAATAAAATAAAGACATTGTGTCCATCTACAACTAAAAAAATATTAAAAAAAAAAGAAAAAAAGAAATATATAAAATTTACAGCAATATGCTGACAAAAGTTGTGAAAACTTCCAAAAATCATCTTGAGATTTCAGAGCACCACAGATGAGAACAACACTGAATCTGACAATTACCACAGCAATGTCAAATCACAGCCTCTCAGTTCAACTTTTTCAGATTGCATACATGACTCAAATGTTGCAGGAAATGACTTTACCTTTATTACTTTTTTTTCTATTTGTCGGGAGTGTTACTTAGGATTGAACATAGGGGTATTTTTCCACTTAACTACATCCACAAACCTTTCAATATGTCTATGATTTTTATGGTTTGAGACAAAATGTCACAAAGATGCTAAAGCTCATTTCAAACTTGCAATTATACTACCTCAACTTCACAATTATATGGAATTATAATTTTTTACCATTGTATCTCACATTTTTGTTTATGTTGTAAGTTTAAAACATTTTCCAAAATGACTATAATGATCTATTTTAAGGGGATTTTAAAAGAAATCATCCCAATGAAAATAAAAGCATGAATATAAAAAGGGAAAGATGACTCAAGCAAAAACACAATACAATAGTAGCAAGTGAAAATCAGAAAATTAAGAATTATTAATTGTCTAAGCAATACCAAATACCAAATAACCATTTCAAAGATGTTAATGAACTAATTAACAATGGAGAAAATGGAATAAAATTTAAGAAAAAAAGCAACAGAACATGTAGAAACTTTATACCAGAAATATTCTTTAAGAAAAAATGTCTGGGGCTGAGAATACAGCTCAATTTATAGAGTGCTTGCCTTGCATAGACAAGGGCCCTGGGTTCAATCCCCATACGAAAGAAAGAAACAAACAAAGAAACAAAGAGAGGGAGGGAGGAAAATGAGGAGAATGAAAAAGAAGAAAGTCAGTCTTAAGTATGAGAAGGAAAAAATATCAAATGTTAGAAAACCAATTAAAAGATTCAAGCTAAAGAATTTATAATTAACATTTCAAAATTCTTCAATATAAATTTTTGATATGACTAAGAAAAAGAGAAGTTTTATTTATAAAGATATTTCTATATGGTTAAGAGTTGATTTCTTAGCAGAAGGTTTCATAAAGAAATTGGAAAATATAGGCATGTATGTTGAAAGAAAAATAAAATATCAACCTAGAACACTGTATCAACCAATACTATTTTTTGAATCTTAAGAAAAATACAGGTTTTCAAAATATATAAATGCTCAAAAATGTCCTCACTTCATCTAAGAAAAACACTATTTGGAATCCTTCTAATAAAATAAACCAGTACAGCAACACAAATCACATAAAATTTGCAGAAACAAAATATGTGATTTTAAAAATTCTATGAAGTGTCCAGTGTACATAAATAACTAAACATATTAAAATTACTTTCTGATATAAAAATAAAAGCTACAATATTCAATAGTTTTTTGTTAACATGAAGTTAGATGAGAAAGCCATATATAACAAAACTGAGAGTACATAAATTAGCCCTCAATTGGATGGTTAAATAAAAATATATTTACAGATCTATGTTCATTACAATATAATTTAATAAAGACAGATGTGGACAGCAAAATATCCTTTCACATGTGTGCATGAATGCAATTTGGAATGAACTATAAAATGTTTTCACACATTATAGATATAAGAAATTATATATCTACAACGATAAACCTTTAGGTTAGTATGCTAAGTGAAATAAATCATTCACAAAGCCGGGCGTGGTGGCGCACGTCTGTAATCCCTGCACTTTGGGAGGCTGAGACAGGAGAATTGCAAGTTCAAAGCCAGCCTCAGCAATGGCGAGGCGCTAAGCAACTCAGTGAGACCCTGTCTCTACATAAAACACAAAATAGGGCTGGGGATGTGGCTCAGTGGTCGAGTGCCCCTGAGTTCAATCCCTGGTACCAAAAAAAAAAAAAAAAAAAAAAA
>PVHX01016651.1:0-42560 GCA_004024805.1 Geosciurus inauris | reverse complement strand
GCGCAGCGGCTGGCTGGCCAAGCTCACATCACCGCCTAGGGTTCCCTGGGGCTGGTGGGCCTCACCCCAGCTTCTAGGTGGGGTGAACTTCTAGGTGGGACTTCCCAGGCAGAGGAACGTCACGGTTGGGTCTCAGGCGAGATGTCAGCCCTCACCGCACCTGTATTTGTGACTGGTCACCGACACAGCAGCATTTTGATTTACAAAATCTGAGTATGGTTTTAAATCTGCACTTTGCCTGCAGTTAGGACCAGTGTGTCTTTGTTTTGAGAGGTCCTGGATATTCTCAGTGTCTCTGAGGTTCCCGAGGCGGTGAGAGCCCAGGTCAGCAGGAAGGACAAGGGGTCTGTGGAGGGAGGAAGGAGGAGCTGGAAGTAGACGCAGCGGCCCTGTAGCCCATGTGCTCGGCCGGCCTCGGCCACCTCGGGACAGCTGCCGCAGGGTGGCCTATGCTGGCCATTGGACCCTCTCCTCAGGGCGTCCCCTTCCCGGTCTCTCTGTACCAGGGCTGTTCTCTGAAAGGTTTTCTGCAGGGCCTCCTGAAGCCTCTGCTCGAGAGCTCATGCTTTTCGTGCCCAGCGCTCGACTCGCCTGCTTCCTGCAGATCTCACCTCTGGCCATGCTGAAGGCCTTGTGGACAGAGGGACCCTGACCATCGTGAAGAGGCACTGTGCCATATGGGTCTGAGCGACGGATGTCCTTGAGGGATGGCGAGTGGGGCGTGCACACAGCTCAGCCACCCGGTGGTTTTTGTTGTTGGCCTGAAACTGACAGCTTTGTCCTGACCCCTGTGTCAGCACGAGTAACGCACTGCCCTTCACGTGCTCGGCTGCAGGCCTCCCCACGCTGTGCCCAAGCTCTTGGTGGCCCTCTCTCTCCTCCAGTGCTTACAGGGCGTGGCCACATGTTGGAGGCTGAGCGGGGACAGCTGAACTCCCCGCAGGTTGGCTGTCCCGCCTGGGTTCTGTGCTGCGGAGGTGGAGTGCATGTCTTTCTGGCTAGCCCGCGACTCTGCTGCGGCTCAGCTGACCTCCTGAGTTTGGTTTTAAGGTGAAGTGTGTTGCCAAGAGTGTCGGTGCTGCGCCTGGGCACAAAGACCTTTTTTTTAAAAATATTTTTTAGTTGTTGATGGATCTTTATTTTATTCATTTATTATTTATATGTGGTGCTGAGGATCAAACCCAGTGCCTCACGCATGCCAGGCAAGCGCTCTACCACTGAGCTACAGCCCCAGTCCCAGTTTTTGGATGGGCGGCTTCTTTGCTGGACTGAGCCCACATGAGTTCTGTTGGGTGCTGTTTTTGACTCTGTAATAGCCATTGAGTTCACAAGCAGAATTCTGCACATGAAAACAATGTGCAAGGTGTTAAAAATAAGTGTGGGTGTGCGTTTGTTCACGAAGGGATTTGTGTACTTTTCCTCCCTGTTGAGGATCTACTGTTGGCAGTTGGTGGCTTAAGCCCAATGTCCCAGCCCTAGGCAGACAGTGATGGCTTCTGGCAGCTCCCCTGGGCAGGGCTTCTCAACCTTGGCACTGCTGACACGTGGTGCTGTGGGCCTTCCTTGCAGGGTGGTCCTGGGCACCACGGGCTGAGCCCTGACAGAGCATCATTGCTGTACCGGGTTTTTCTCAATGTGCCTTTCAGGGTCACGTCACATGGAGCAGAGGCTGGAAGCCAGTTCTGTGGCTCCTGAGGTGCTCAAGGCCTGGGGTGGGGCCTCAGAGTCTACCTGCTTGACAACAGCCCAGGCCGTCACGTATGCACCTGGCCCAGTACACAGAGGAGTCAGTTTCAGTGGCCACTTCTGAGTCCAGATGTGAAGAATGAGTGCTGAGGGAGGGCCAGGTGGTGGTGACCTTCAGCAGGGAGCTGGAGGTAACCAAGGGGAACCCAGGGAGGAGCCCTTGGAGTTGAGGGCAGGGCAGGCTATGCCTGCCCCAGGGCTGAGGACTGGGAAGGGCGTGGAGAGAGGGCTCCTGTGTACACACTGTTCTCATGCCCACTCAGAGACCGCCCCCAAGCAAGGCCAGGGGGCCGAATGGGACGTCCCCGGGGGATGGAACATCCTCTTTATCATTTGTGTGCTTTTCTCAGAAGTCTCTTGGCTTCTTGGAATTTTTACTGAGAATTTCAGACATTCCAGTGATGCTCTCAAGTCCCCTGGCTCCCGTGTTGGTGTTGCTGCTGTGCCTACAGCTTCCCCAAGGCCCTGGGGCAGCCAGTGCTCGGTTACCCTGTGGTCACTTTCCAACTAGGAAGGAGGACCCATTTTTCTTGGACAGAAGATGAGAAGGCCCAGGATTCTCATTCCTGTTGGGTTTCCGCTTCACTACAGCCGGGGCAAAGTCCTGCTAACCACTGACTCATGGCCCAATGTGAGGCGCCTTCACATAGGCCTGCGTTAGGGACCTTAAAATGCACTGTCGTTCTCCCGTGTGCTTTGCTCTGGACAGAGCCCTGCACCACCTGCAGCTTCAGCTTCCCACACCTGCTGTTCCCAGGGTGGGTGAGGTGTTGGAACTGTGTTGTGTCCTGGGTCTCCATTCTGTCCTGGTAACGTGTCTAGTGCTGGGAGCAATGGCGTGCGGGGGCCTGTGGAGCTCTCCTGCGTTGTGAGGTTTTGCTACTGTGGAGCAGCTGCCTGGAAGCCCCTCGCCCACCCACCCACGTTGCCAGTGCGGCCCACCCCTGTCCCAGGTTGCCTGTCTCTGTGCCCCACCTGGGTAAGAGCTATGCCAAGGGCTGGGTGAACACGGGGTATGAGGTGGCGATGGACGGTGAGGACATGCAGTGGTCAGCTCTGACCTCAGGACACACAGACAGCGCTGACCTAGGACACACAGAGATAGCCCTGACCTCAGGACACAGACAGACAGCGCTGACCAAGGGCCGAGAGCCCTGCTGGCGGTTTCTGTGGAGCGGGGGTGGGCAAGCGGTGCAGGGCAGACTGGCTCCTCCCCGGCAGTGTGAGTGCACAGGCCCAGTCTCTGCCCCTTCCCGGCCTCGGCCTCTGCCCCGTGCTGGGTGTGCGTTACCTGCTTGGCCGTGGGCCTCGAGGGTCGTGGCCGTGTCAGCCTGCTTGGCAGCGAGCACTCTGGGTTAGGGAACTTCTCTTGAGAGGTTTTTTCTGCAGTCTCCCAACATCCGCTCTTGTGTTTATCCAGTTA
Source organism: Geosciurus inauris (assembly GCA_004024805.1). Taxonomy (NCBI): domain Eukaryota; kingdom Metazoa; phylum Chordata; class Mammalia; order Rodentia; family Sciuridae; genus Geosciurus; species Geosciurus inauris. The sequence goes on along the minus strand of PVHX01016651.1, from coordinate 39,391 downwards.
ATTTGGAGAAACCACCTCTTAAGCTAGGGGCCTGAGAGAAATCGGAAAGACGGAGCATCAGATGTGATCCCTGCTCGCTGACGCGGGAGCTGGAGGGCGAGGGGCAGGCGAAGGTGGGCCTGGAAGTTGAAGGGGCATCTGCGCCTTGTTTCTCTTCTGCCCTTGTCCCACCTGGAGGCTCCTAGAGGTGGCACTCCTGTGGTGGCAGGGCTGTGACTTCTGAGGCGCCATCCAGCCATTTCTGCATAGGCGGCCTCAGCACAGAGGCGCTGTTCTCTGGTCCTGGACCTGATCGCCCTCGGTGGACGCCACCCTTGGGAGCACGCTGTCCTCGCCTCCCCCACTCCTGATGAAATACGGAGATCCCGTCTCCAAGCTCACTCCCTCACAGCGCCCGCTCACAGCCTGCAGCTGGCTCAGCCAGCTCAACCGCCAGCCCTCCTGCCGCCGCCTGCACTTCTCTGCCATGTTGCTGCTTTCCCAGGTTTGGCAGGACCTGGGCAGCGCCCTGGACGGCCGTGGCCCCGCCAAAGCCATCCCCGAGTGCACATCACCAGCCTTTGCTTGGAAGAGCCAAGGGGAGCAGGGCTCCTTGGCTGCCCTGGGTGGGGAAGCCCAGGTGGCTCCAGGAGGTCAGAGGCAGAGCCAGGCTCTGGGCTTTGAGGCTTAGCGACTGGAGGGGGGCAGCCCTGGCTTTCCCTGGAGTCCTGCAAGACAATGGTGTTTATAGAGGCCCCCAGCTCTGATTTCCCCTGAAAGGGAACTGCTGCCTGGGCAGTCTTGTCCTACTCGAGAGGTGTCTGGAGAGGAGGCCGTGGCTGTGTGAACCTGGCTGCTGATCGGCCAGAGGGCTGGACTCCTCGGGGTCAGTGCTGTTCAGAGCCCTCGCTTCACTTGCCCGGCTCACAGGTACCGTCCCAATCCTGGCAGGGCAAGTCTGCACAGCTCTTCTGTCTGATGTCCTTGTGTCACCACAAACGTCCGCAGGGACTTGCTCATGACACAGGACCTAGAGAGGGTGTGGCTGCAAAACTTGACCTTGACTCACTGGTTCCTGGCAAGAATGAATATCAGCTGAATCAATGACTGAGTGAACAAATGAACCAAAGTCCAATAGGCTGTTTCTGGAGCACAGAACACTGTGCTGTTCTGACACTACCCATTGAGGACCCCCCATATGGTTTGACACCGACCTGTGACTTTTCCTGTGTATCTATTGCTCACGGCTGTGGGGAGCCATGGTCTGCTCAGCACTAACGTCTGGTGGCAAGAGTCCAATTGCAAGCACAGTGCCTAGCATCCACTCATTTAGGGCATGGAAGTCCCTGAGAATGGAGGCCTGTAGTTATGCAGAGCAGAAGCCTCCTGGGGAAGATATAATCTTCCAGGTTACCTACCAGGTGACAATGAGCCCCTCATCTTCTCTCAGGGCTGTACAGTCAGTACTGTCCTGTTAAGTGGTGAGAGGAAGGGCGATGGTGGGGAAAGCTCTTGTGCAGAATACTTAGGACTACTGATGGAGTAAGCCAATGTTTGTCATGAATTGGTCCCAGAGCTAGTAGGATGACAGGAGTAACAGCCATGGCAATCCAACACAGCTATTTATGGAACACCTGTGAAGTACCTGGGGAGATCCTGCATTTTGTTATTTTTCTCTCATTTTACATGTTAGGAAATGGATCTGAGGCTTAGCAATGTGCCTGAGTGACTACAGGACAGAGGCTGTGTTGGACTCTCAACTTCTCTGACGTCAAAGACCATGCCCTCTCACTGTGCCTCTGGCACCATGTAACTCAGGGCACCATTCTCATTGTAGTTGGTGTGTATGCGCTTCCTGGATTGCGCTACACATACCTGCCCTTGTCCCAACCACGCCCACTGCCTCCCTAGGAGGCAAGCAGTTATGCTTATTCTGTGTTCTAAGCCAACTGAGGCTACAAAACAGTCCTAAAATGGATAATATTTTATCCAGTGTTGATGGATGCATTAAATATTTATCTAGTGTTAGTATCCTAAAACCCAAAATTTCTGTTTTTGCAGCCTGTGAAAACATGTCAGGCCTCTGATTCTCAACCATGTAGAGCACAGATTGAGTTTTGAAGTTGCTTTAAAAATTAAGCTCAATTTATACTCCTATCGTTACGATGGAGGACCCGTGATTTCCTCCGCTCCTGCAGCCAACCTAGGAGGGAAGTGACAGAGTTGTCCCAATCTTCAGGTAAGAAAATGGAATGCAGAGATTCCCAAGGCCTGTTCGAGCATGGTGGACTGGGTTGGTAAGTTGCGGCACTCATCCTGCCTGAGGGCCGGCCGTGCTCTTGACCATTTGCTCTCCACTACCATTTAGTTGCAAGAAGACACGAGTCAGCTTTGCGTCACTGTGACAGAGTGCCTGAGGTCAATAACTTGACAAGTAAACACGCACGTTGGCTCGCTGTTTCGGAGGTCTCGGCCCATGCCACTTGGCCTTGCTGCTGTGGGGAGGCATCGTGGCGGGGGGCTCAGGGTGGAGCAGGGCTGCTCCCTCATGGAGGCCAGGAAGCAGAGAGGAGCTGGCTTTTATAACAACCCCTCCCAACAAACTCACTACGTTATGGATCCACAGATGTGTTAATCCACTGGTGAGGCCAGAACCCTCTTGATCGTCACTTCCTGAAGGCCACACCTCTGAGTGCTGCTGCTTGGGGCTTCTGGGGAACAGTCTCAACCCATAACAGAACAGACCTGGGTTCTCACTTTGAAAGCAAAACTGGGTAGGTAGCAATAACCATAAGCCTTGTGATGCCCTGCACAAAATAAGTAATCCATTGGTTATGTCCATCTTTAAAGCAGTCTGCCATTGTGACTAGGACATCTGCTGCATCTCCTTCAAACACTCTTATCCCTGGATTTGTGGCATTTCACGGTACGTCTGATTGTTGTAAGGAGTTTTGTGAATTTCTAGAAAACAATTTCCCGGTTTATTTTAATGTAGCGACTTTTAAAATTAGATCTCTCTCTCCAAATATATTGGTGGGGAAGATTGGTCTAGTACATTAAGTGTGGATATAGCTACTACCCTGATCCATGGGGCAGAAGTGGGCAGGTCCCTCCTTGGCCAGAGTTCTCTTCATTGGCCTGGCCTCTTGGCCTCCATGGCTGGGGACCATGGTGGGTCATCGAACATCACCACTGGGGCCTGGGCCATCTGGGGAGAGCTGCACTCTGGGCCCCCATGGCCCCGGTCATGGCGCCAGCTTGGCTCTAGCTGTGAACATGAGCTTAAAGAAGAAGCAGGAGATGAGCAGCAAGGGACAGCTGGCCTTTCCCGTCCCCAACCAGGCTGAGAGTCATCCCCTGAGATTTCTGGAAAAAGGCAGAGGGAGGAGAAAGGAAGGAAGCGAGGTGAGGAGAGAGAAGCCCAGCAGGAAAAGAAGAGTCTCTGCAGGAGGCAGTAGCCGTGAGGCTAAGGGCAAGGACGTGCCCTTTGGTCTGTGGACACAATCTTTCTGCAGCCCTTCCTCTCCTTTAGACCCAGTGTCTATGCCTCCTGCATGGTCATATATTGAGATAGGCTCCTTTAAATGTGGCGGAAGTCTCAGAGGCTCCACGTTACTGGTGGGAGTAGATCCGGAGCCCCGTGTGTCTGCAGTGTGTAGGCCGCTCCAAGAAGCAGGGTCTGGAGCCTCTGAGGCTGAGGACAGGGACCTTGACGTGTCTGAGTGTTCACGGATGTCACAGCCACAGTCAGAGGAAGACAGAAGGGGTGGCTACCGTATTGGCACAGAGGGCAGGAGCAGTGTCCACCCCGAAGGTGAGGTCCTCATGTCCTCCCTCTTGGACGAGCTCCCTCACTGGGGTGCTCCCTCGCTGGGGTGCTTGAGTGCTGCATTTGCATTGCTCCCTGACTGGATGGAGAATGTCGTGGTCGTTGGTTCTGAAGCGAAAGTGGGCGGCTCCCTGCCAACCAGTCGGGAACTGTCCAGGCTCCTGATCGAAGCCCAAGCTCCAGATGGGTGTCTGTAGGTAGCTGGTGGTGAGGGGTCCACTCTGAGGGCCTGAGCTAACCTGGGGTGTCTACCAATGGAATTGATTTAGAGAGGTTTGGGGACCCCCTGAAGGGGCTAATGTTGGAGCCCCACCTGTGTCTGGGCAGCCTAGAGGGACTGACTCCTGGGAGTCCTAGCCAGAGAGGTCAGTGACTCAGCCCGAGTGCTCACAGCCTATGTGCTCCTGCCAGGGTGCCAAAGAGGCTTCAGGACATCTTAATACCCAGGATGAGATGGTCTGCTCCCTGGACCTTCTGGGGCTCGCTGACCAAGCATCTGGGCACTGGTGTGATCTGGGTGTTTAATATGCATGTGACATCCAACGGGGAGACCACCCTCTTGGGAACAGTGTTGGGTGGCTCCTCCGGTTTCTGTCATTTGCACAGAGGAAGTGAACCCACACAGGTGGGGGAGGGGAAGCACTAGACTTTATTAAAGAACTTCTCAAATTTTAGAACCAGAATTTTCCAAAGCAAACACAACTGGGCTGGGGCGGGGGAGTCTCCCAAATGCACGGGCTGTCCTTCATACACAACAAGGATTCCTCAAGGATAGGTGATGGAGAGGGCGCGGGAGCAAGCACATCCAGGCCACCTGTGTCCTTGCTCCTGGTGAGGTCTGGTGGCCTTGCCATTCAGCCACCAGGGCCCTACACCATCCGCAGCTGCATTCTGAAGCCAGCACCTAGGTGGGGATGTGGCTCAGGGGTGGAGCAGGTGCCTGGCATATGCATGAGGCCCTTGCTTCTGCGCCCAGCAGCGCACGCGCAAGGTGTGTAGGGGGAAGTAAATAATTACAGCTAAAAGGCTGAATAAATTAGGAATTCCTTCAGTTAGGCGAAGCGGTGCACTCCTGTAATCCCAGTGGCTTGGGAGGTTGAGACTGGAGGATTGTGAGTTCAAGGCTAGCCTCAGCAACCTGGTGAGGCCCTAAGCAACTCAGCTAGAGCTTGTCTCTAAATAAAATAAAAAAAGTGCTGGAGATGTGGCCCAGTGGTTAAGCACCCCTGGGTTTGATCCCTGGTACCAAAAAACAAACAAACAAAAAAACTGTAACAAGAACTCCTTAAGTTGCCCATGGAATAAGGCACACAGGTCTCGTGCGTCGGTCTTTTCGGTACCATGGGAACATGGGAGTGTGCAGGCCAGGTAGAACTTTCCAGAATGTTGGCATGAGACTCTCAACGAGCACACGGGGCTGAAAGTCACTTGTGCACACAACAGGCAGCGGAGTGGTGAGAACTCTCCTCGGGGGCCTCCTCTCCAGCCCCCAAGGGACTGCACTTAGTGTGGTCACTCTGCCAGGGGGTCTGGTGTCCTGGGCGTGGAGGGCTGTCCTTTACGAAGGTGGCTGCACTGGGGAAGGGTGACTTCAGGGAAGTCCCAGACGCCCTGTGCTGACCCCAGTGTGCTCCTGCCCAGGCTCAGCCCTGGCTGGCCCAGCCCTGGCGCTCTGTACCTCAGCAGCGTTGGCATCGCCAGGTGCCCCACCCGGGTCTCAGCCCACCTTGCTCCATGTCCACTCAGACCAGCGGTCCATCCAAGCCATGCCCGGGGAGCCCAGCTGTTAGCTCTGCCAAGGCTGCGTGGTGGGTACTTAGCTGCACTGCCACCGTCCAGCTGGAGTGGGCAGAGGAGGTGGGCGCCGCAGAGGAGTGCCGCGCGGGCTGCTGCGGGGATACCCCTGACCACGGGCAGCTGTCTCCGTCCCCTCCAGGCCACGAGGAGAGGGAGAGTGCAGTACCACGCTCTTCATGGCAAATGGGTCTGAGTGATTTTATTGCAGGAAGGTAGATGTGGAAAGAGTTGTGTAGCATATACGGCTGAGGGGAAAAGCTGGCAGAGATGGCAGGGGGCTGGGGGCACACAGAGGCTGCACACTTGGGGGCTGGCGTCACATGGCAACCACGTGTAACGGTGCTGAGGTCGCTGTCCTGTGTGTCTCTGAATCTGGATGCTGGCTATTAAGAACAGCCCACAGGAATCTCATGCACACGAGGTCCCCTGCTCCGAAACAAGATCCTAGTTTCACCATCCCTTAAAACAAACTGGGCTCAGATTCCAAGGTGACACCTGGCAGGGCCCTTTTGATGCTGTCTGTGGATTAGACATTGGGCTCAGACTTTGTTTCCCTTGTGGTCAGAGGAGCCCTTGTCCCCCATGTATCTGTAGCCTGTCCCCATGATGAGCAGAAGCTGCACACTGATCTCTGTGTCTAATGACAGAAAGAGTATCAGGACAAAGATGATGTCCAGTCCTTGACACAGGGCAGAAGGGGACAGAAGAGGCGCTGGCCCTACAGCCTGCCTGGTCAGCCGTCCATCAGACCCGATCCCATCTGATCACAGATGAGCTGCTCTGTGTGGCTCCCTGGAAAAGTGCATCTGATGATCTTGTTAGAAGAAACGGTTTCACTGGGATCATTTTAAGCCAATAATTTTATACTTTTCTCTTCCTAAATTCCTAGGACATTAACTTATTAGCCACTCTGGTATCAAGCCTAATGCATTTTAAATACTTAAACAAATGCCAGGCCCCCGAGGGGCTGGGGAATAGATTTTCTGCAGATGTTTAGTGCTTTCGGGTGTCAGGGGGATCGATCTCAGCAGACCGAGTGGAGAGCTGGCCTCTGCTCCGAGTGGAGAGCCGGGCCTCTGCTCCTGTGCAGGGAGCTTTCCTTTCCTGCAGGGGCGGGGAGGTGTGCAAAGGCTGGGCTGGCTCATCAACGCCAGGCTCCTGTCAGCCTCGCTGCCAAGCCGATGAGACCCTGCCTGCTGCCGGCCCCATGGCCCTGACAGCCAGTCTGTGAGGGGCCAGCAGACTGCCGCTGTGCAGGCTGTGGGGTCAGGGCACGTGGGGCACCACTGGGGGTAGGGAGATCTCAGGGTGGAAGGAGGCTGGCCGAGGGGCTGAGAGCTCCACCTGCGGGGGTTTCTCGGTGCCTGTGCGTGAGTGAAGGGGTTGTGGGTCACCATGTCTTTTTACTGCAAAGCCCAGGCAATCCTTCCCCAGCTCTCTTGGTGGCCTCTGGCCCACGGCTGGCTTGCGGGGCCCTCTGTTCTCACTGTGGCTGCGCACGCTCCTCCCGGGTCCTCCCTCCGCCCACTCCTTCCCACCGTCTTTGCTCCTTCTCCTCCTCCTCCCCCATCTTTGTCCCTTGGGATTTGTCTCCAGCCTTCCTTTCTGTTGGCTCTCGTGCCTGTTGCTGTGGGCAGAATGAGGGTTCCAAGGACGCCCTGCCCCCAGAGCCTGTGAAGTTGTGCCACAAGGCCACACAGTAGGCGTGTCCCCCAGGATGTCCTGTTCCCCAGAACCTGGAAGATGTTGTGCCACAAGGCCACATGGTAGGTGTGTCCCCAAGGATGTCCTGCCCCCAGAACCTGTGAGGACATTGGCTATAAGGCCACATGGTAGGCGTGTCCCCAAGGACGTCCTGCCCCCAGAACCTGTGAAGACTTTGGCTACAAGGCCACAGGATGGTGCAGATGTGAGGAAGGTTATGGCTCCTGATGGAAGACCATCCTGGACTGCCCGGTGGGCCCACTCTGGCCCCCTGAGCCCTGGACGTGGAGTGCTGTCCCTGGTGGACACAGGAGAGAAGAGGAGGAAGAGCCGGCAGGCTGGGGCAGGAGATCTCACGCCACGTCTGGTTCTGGGGATGAGGGGCCCTGAAGCAAGGAGACAGTGACCTCTGCCCACAGCCATGGGAACCGCCCTCCACCAGCTCCTGTGAGATCTGGAAGCAGGTTGAACAAGTGTCCACAAAGGAACCTTCATTTCAGCCTGGGAGACCCTGAGCAGGGAGCCCGCAGCCTGCTGTGCTGGACCCCTGACCACAGAAGGAAAGATGGTCGATCGTGAGGTTTCAAGACGCCAGGTTGGTGGCAGCACGAGTCATCCCTCCATCTGGCTGTGTGAACACGTGGGGATCCCCGCAGGCCACCTCCCTCATTTCGGCCCCTTACCCACCCTCCACAGCACCACGGCTCAGACACACCCAGCTCTAAGGGTTCAAAGGTCCCAGAACTCCCTGTTGTCCTGTCCCCTGGTTCTTCTCTGGCTCTCCTCCAGTGGGCCAGCCAGAGGCTGGCGCTGGAGCTGCCCCCAGAGCACGCGGAACCTCACCTCCCTCGTGTCTTCGTGGAAGCGCCACCATCTCGTGGGGCCTCCCTGGCCACTCTGCTCGCATCGACCCTCTCGCGTCGGCAGCACCATGCATTCACCATGCCGTTCTGTGTCCCCTCCTGGACTGCCGCCTCCCCACTTTCCTTCATGCTGTTCAGCAGGTGGTGACACAGCGGCTCCAAGTTAGGCTTCGCTCTCGGCAGTTCAAACGCCCTCTGACCTCACACCATGTTTCGCTGTGGCAGCGCCAGCTGTAGGATGGTGCCCAGCAGGCAGTAGGTGCTCAGCGGGTGATACATCAGCCGGACACTAACGCCCGCTACGTCTCTGTCCTCAGCACCTTTCTTATCACACTAGTTCTGAAACAGCCTTGTCTGAGAACCGGCTGCAATGTGCATGCGACCAAAGAAAGGGGCTGACGGGCCCAGGATGGCAGAGGGCAGTTTGCTGGGACTTACTGATGGAAGTGTGGCCCTGGACGGCAGCCAGACCAGAGGGTCCCTGGGATTTGGTCAGAAAGAGGGGTGTACAGGAAAAAAGTGACTTTGAGACAGACAGACGCACCTGGTTTATCTCTGCTGATGCCCAAGGGCACGTTCCTGGCCCCAGGGTCCCGCTTGGGTTGGTTTTATCTGTTCACAGTGGGCTGGGAGCCTATGCAGGGAAACCAGCCAGGATTACTCAGGGGCAGTGGTGGCAGCTGCCTGTGACTCACGATGGCTGAGGTCAGGTCAGGCTGAGTGCGACAGTCCCTGCCTCCCATCAGCGCTGTCTGATTCCTGGCCTCCCGTGTTAGCAGCCACACTCAGTGCGCCCTCTGAGCTGGAACCCCACCCCCTACAATCCACTCTGAATTGCCGTTATTCGAATGGACCAGGAGCGGGCCATGCCGCCCCCTCTGTGGGACCTTGGACGGCTTCCCTGGTTTGCAGAACGTCTCCTTCCACAGGAAGGATTTGCACGCCTTCTTTGGACGCCCTCTGTTTCTGTGTCCATGCGGCTTCGGGCTGCTGCCCCTTGTCCTCTCCTTCCCCAGCTTGTCTTTAGTCAGCCCGATGTTCCCCTTTCCACCTACGCCGTCCGCCTGAGCTTCCGGCCCTTGCAGGTGGGTTCCTGGCCATGCTGCCTATGGCGCCTCCCTGTTCCACTCCAGGGGGCTCAGGGCCCGCCCTCCGCCTCCCGCTCCCTGGGGAAGGCGCCTCTCCTCAGCTCCTGGCTGCCCTCCTGCCTCTCCTGTCCCCCTGCATGTGTGGCGAAGCCTCCTCACCAGAGTGCTTCCTTGCCAGCTCACAGGGCACCAGGCTGTGCGCTCAGAGCACATCTGCTTGGGCACGGGGCACACCAGCTGGCATGGGGCAGGGCTCAGCTAGTCCCCACCGAGCAAGTGAACTGGGTCCCCGTGGCTTGGTGAGCCCAGGCCAGGCCATCGCGCAAGCCAGCCGGGTCCTTGTTCCGCCAGTATCGATTTGCAGGCGCAATTATATGTGCAAATGCATTTCCACTGTTCTGCCTTAGGACCCGGTTTTTGAAAATTAGATTTTAAATGTCGCATCCTCCTCACTCACGCCTTATGGTTCTAGACATTCAGTGCATAATTTAAAATGAAAGGCATAGAAAATTGAGCTCATTTAGCTTCTCTACTTGAAATCCATGTTAGGCTATTTTTAAATTCTCGTCGACCTGGTGCTCTTGAGGGGTGGCAGGGGGAGGGAGGACCCGGCTGTAAACCCTTAGAGACGCGCATGCCACTGTCTTTCAGTGTGTCCAGATTCCACATTAGCATTGTCCCAGATAGGACTTCCTGAGTCGAGGCTGAAGACGCCGTGCTGCCTGGACACGGGCTGCTCACCTCCTCACTTGCAGGGCTGGGGCCAGCCAGCCTGTCTTGGCTGACCTCCTTCCTTCTGCCTCCAGAGGAACCCTGGTCCTCTGGCTCTGCCCCGCCCAGCAGGCCACAGGTGGAGAGCAGGGGGAGACGAGTCAGTGGGGAGCACGGGCACCCGCCTGACGGCGCCAGGTGAGCTGCAGTGGTGCTCCCGGAGCCTCCAGTCCTGTGTCCCAGTTCCCAGGTGAGGGTTGGGTTCAGCCATCGCCAGGCCCACAGGTGGACACATAGCTGCTCTGCGGCCTTGGTGAGGGTTCCTGGGCTGAGTCCTGGGGTCATACAGGGTCCCCATGACCCCACAACAGCTAGTGCATGGCACAGTGGCCTTGGTGCTTCCCCGGGGAGGACTACAAGCTCCCACCTGCACTCGCCTCCAGGGTGTTTCCCACATGCCACTGTGCTCTGACAAAGGACACTGGGACCCAGGCGCATGGCCAGAAGAGCGAGGACAGACACGCGGCCCCAGAGTCCATAAGTAACCCGACGCATGGGTCGGTGGTAGGAGGAGCCCCACGGGAGTGAGACCCCTTGCTGCTGTCTTCATGAAACTTGGATTCTCCTAGGAGAGATGGGACACAAAGGAGGGGGGTCACCACTGTGATAAGGCCTTGGAGGCAGTTGTCAGGGGTCGGAGAGGAAGGTCCTGGGGTAGCGAGCAGCCAGCGACTGGAGGGAAGCGTCCACAGAGGAGGGGGCATTGCAGCTGAGGTGTATGGTCAGAGAAAGCCCTGGCAGGGAGGTCTGTGGGCTCAGGGGCAGAGGCTGGGGTAAGGGCTCTGCAGCGAAGATGAGGAGCCACCAGGGTGAGAGGGGACAGGGCCCATGCGGGGGCAAGAGCTGTTGGGCAGCCCTGCAGGCCCTGAGTGGGGGGACTTGGCTTTTGTTCCAGGGCCCAGGCACCAGTGCAGGGGTGGGAAGGAAGGTGGGCTCCTCTCCAGTGGGGAGAGCAGTGTTGGGAGGCTGCGGGGCCCGGGGCGAGGGGCCCTGCACGTCCTGCCTGGCTCTGCCTTCAGCCATCTCCGCCTCCCAGCTCCGCTGCATGGACATAGAAAACACGACACTCAGATGTGCAAAGCTCAGCGTCGGGCGCAGTGCGGGGGCCTGAGAGGCGCACAGGGTTGGTGCTCCCGGCTCCATGTCCCCCGGGCCGAGGGGCATTGCCTGCCTGCCGTCCTGTAGGCTCCCACTACACACCCCGGCGGAGGTGAACGACCACCGTCCCTGTCAGCTGCTTGCTAACCGTGCTCGCGCTGGCAGGCTTGCCCTTCTCCCTGGTCCATTTCAGGATGAAGGGCGGATGCGGGCAGGAGCAGGCTCGTTGCTGATAGCATGGGGTGGGGCAGAGAAGGCAGGTGGCCCCACACCACACACCTGAGCACGTGGAGGGGTGACCGGACGGCAAGTGGCTGAATGTGGATGCTCCACGATGTTGGGGTGCAGGCTCTGTCGTTACTCAGGTGTGGCGAGGCCCCAGGTCAGGAGATGCCTGCCATGGAGAAGGGAGCTGGGTGCTCTCAGTTCCAGGAGGAGGAAGCACCGGGGGGCTCAGGAGGAAAGGGAGGGGGTGTGGGTGGCACCTTCCCTGTTGCTTCTGTGGGAGGCAGTGGGCCAGGCAGGACGGGCTGGCTTGGGGTGGCCAGGTGAGCGATTTCAGGGCTCTGGTTCAGGGGCTGTCCCTGGTTGTCTGACACCTGCCCCTGGGAGTGAGGGCAGGGGACAGTGAGAGCTCAGCAGGGGAGGTGGGTGGGCTGTGCTCTGGCTGGGTGGGAAGGGCAGGTTGTCTAGAAGTCACTGACTCTCGGAGGGTCCACTCCTGTGGGGTCAGCAAGACTCCATCAGAACACAGAAATGAAAGGCATCACCGAGACACTGGAGAGCACGTCCTTTTACCGGCTAGGAGACCTGACCTGGGAAGCATTGCATCCCTGGGTTTTGTGCCAGAAAGTGCAGGTGGGGGGTCGGCCCTGTCCCCAGCCTAACGCACCGTGTCACAGGACCCTCTTGCAGGGAGACTCCAGAGTCACGCATGGGGAGTCCCCATTCCAGAGGGCAAGTTCCCTCCTGGAAACCGAGAGTGTCCCCAGTGAGGTCCACAAGCGTGCCTGCTGGCCCTGGGCCTCAGTGTGTGCTGGTTGAAGGCCTAGACTTTGGCATAAAACCCAGCTGGGTCTGAAGTTTTCATTTACTCCCTGAAATGGTTTTCCTCGGCCTTACACTCGTCATCTCGAAAGGGATTTAGAGAACCGTGTGAGACTTGAATGAGGTAATGATGCCGATAAAGCATCCTGCGTCAGGCTGGCTGGTCTGCCCGTGACGTCTGGGTCCCTCCAGTGCAAAGGCACAGCATTGACAGCCTGTCTGGCCCGTCTGGGGTTGATGCTGACTGCAGGCTGAGGCTGTGCCTGGCTGGGCACCACAGCTGCATGTGGCTGCATGGGGCGTGGGCTGCCTTGTGACATGGGCTTCCCAGGAGAAGAAGCAGGCGGAAGCCACATGGAATCCCGTCACAGTATGGGTGGAGTGGTCATAGCCTGTCCTGATTCCAGGGAGGAAGAGGGGCTTTGCCTCTGGGTGGGGAGCAGAAGGTCCTAGGACAGTGTTTGGGGCCAGGAGCATTGCTGGGGCCATGTTGGGGAGCACAGTCTGCCCCGTGGCTGTGTGACTGGACCTGGGTTCCTTTCTGCCTTGTCTCTTCTCTCCAGGGAGCGCTCGGGGGAGCTCCTGCCCTGGAACCTTCAGAGCGGCTGCTCCTCTGCCTGCCCTGCTCTTCCCAGGATGCTTGCCGACTCTGTCCCCTGCCCTCTGCAAGCTTTTGCTCAGGTGCCACCTTCCCAGCGGTACCTGCTCTTGCCACTCTGCAGCCCCATCTTGTCTATCTTTAAACTGCCATAGTACTTACCACCTTTTAATTTTCTATGGACCATTCATGTTTCTTCGCAGTCGTCGTCCCCGGTCAGGACGTACTCACTCCACAAGCAGAAGGCTTTAGCTTTTCTGCCTGCTGAGCTTTCCTGAGTGCAGGGGTGAGGACCAGGAAGAGCTTCCAGTTGGGACTTTTGGAACTTGCTGTACTTCCTCCGGATCAGCCGTTGAGCACAGTGCTGCTTTGTAGAAGCTGATTACGTTACAATCAAATCCCCACGTACGGTCCTGGCACGTCGTAGGTGTTAAAAAGACAGGACAAGACAAGAGTCAGCCCTCTGATCTGTGGGTTCTGCATGGATTCACCAGCCTCAGATTGAGACTATTTGAAAAAACCCATGCCTGTACTAAACATATAGTGACATTTCTCCCGTCTCTACCCACCCGGGGTAGTAGCAATTCACAGCACATTTCCACTGTCTGAGGCACTGTCAGTAATCTAGGGTGATTTAAAATACACGGGATGGTGTGTGTAGGCTACATGTAGATTCTGTGGCCTTTTATAGAAGGCACTTGGCATCTCAGACTCTGGCATCTAGGAAGGGTCCTGGTACCCACCTCCTGGACACTGAGAGATGATTATATTGAACAAGTCACCTGGAAAAATACTTAGCACATGACATTTGCAGATTAGGCCAGCACAGATAGAAGATGGGAGGCCAACTTAAACAGTGTTATTGCCCAAGTGTCTTTTTCCCTTTTATGAGGTGGTGAACCAGAACTTCTAATTGTTTTATTTTATTTTTTTGTCTAAATATTTAGTTTTTTTTGCAAGGAATTTCAGGGTGCATTTCCAGCTTCTTACATATGCATGACCCTACTCCAACACACATGTTGACAGAATAGGACCCCAGACTCCAGTGGCACCAATCAGGCAGACTGGCCTCTGCTTTGCAGGGTCCCCAGGTTTAGAGTACTGGTGAGTCCTTCGGTGCAGATTACCTCGGAGAATAAATGGAGTCCAGAATGAAGCTGCCCTGCCAGAGCAATGGCAGCTTCAGCCCCTCTCTGGAAACGCCACCCCACGGGTGCTCTTTGGAACACCATATGCCCACACTCAGCGCCTGGGGAGGAGGTCCGTCCAGCCCTCGGAGCCGGCCTGGGGGTGTGGGTCTTCCTCGTGTCCAGCGCTCACCGCCACTGCCCGCTTCTGCGTGTGTTTGGTGACTGGCACACTCTGCGTTGGCTCGGATGGCGGCCAGCCTCACTGGAGACTGTGCTGATCCTTCTCACTCGAGGGTCACGCCAGAATGTGTCTGCGATCCCCTGCTTCAATGTGTCCTGGATCCCCTGTAGGGTGGAGGCTCTTCCACTCCCCGTTCTCTTCCCTGGGTCCACAACTAGGCTGGCTGCAGGTGGGGAGGCACGTGGTGCGCGGTGACCACCCATGGGCGGTCAGCAACTGGCCTGGGAGGAACCAGGCCAGGGCAGCCCAGTGAGGGCACCCCATCTGTGACCCTCTCAGAGGCACCGCAGGCTCAGCCTCCCTCCCAGCACAGACACCAGGTGGCGCTGTGATGGGCCTCCGTGTTTTCCTGACAGAAGCTTGGCGAGGCTCCTGGGCCTTGGCCATTCAGCTGCACAGTCCTGGGTCTGTCCTGGGTCAGTGTGGTTCTGGTTTCTGTTTCACTGCAGGGACATTCACGTTGCACTTTTTTGTTGCAGAAGCAAGTGTGACGGAAAATACCATGAAGTACATGGAGGTGCTTGAGGATAACCTGCGCAGGTAAGGAGAACATCTGCGTCACAGACCCAGGGTGCGTGTGGACGCTTCATTATGATTCCTTGGAATTTAGTCAAAGCTGTGAAAAGGGCTAGCCAGTTTCTACAATCAGTTACCAAAGAAAAATACAATAAAGTCCTCTGGGTCCCCGGGGGAGGGGCAGGTGCCATACAAATATCTCTTGGCCCAGGTTTCGTCCTTTACAGAGCAAATAGCCCAGGAGGCTCGCTGTGTCCGGGGGGGAAAGCGGGGCACAGGACAGCTTCCATGTCCCTTGGTAAGGAGAAGCATGGATCCCGCACTCTTGCCTTGGTGAATGCGTTTAGACATGGTTTGAACAATAGAGAAACACACATCCTAGGTTCTGTTTTGAATCCTGAATCAACCAGCGTGAACATTCCTGGTTGCTTTTTTTTAACCCAGTTAGGAATTCAGACGCAGGAATGTCAGGGTGCTGTGGCATGTCCAGATGTCTCTGGCTTTCTTTTAGTACTTCTGAAAATGAACCCAGCCTCCAGGCTCTGCTCCTAATTGAGGAAAGGAGTTTGGGTGTGTAGAATGCTCTCTGCCCTGGGAGGCATTTGGTTTTAGGGCGAAGTGCTGCTACTATTTTGGAAGTAGTTAAGTAGCTCTTCAGATGGGCCATGCCTTGGACCTTTCCTGGGACAGTGCCCTGGGCCGACAGGTCTCCCTGGGAGGTAGTGGGAGCCTGCTCTCAGGGGGAGTCGGGCTTGCTCTGGAGGACAGGGTTTGTTCTCTGTGTGGAGAGCGAGTCCTTCCCCCTCTGCCTGGCTGCTCCTGGCTGCTCCCGCCTCCCCGCCTCAGCCTGTGGAAAGTGGCCCGTGGGAGCGGGGGAGGCGCTGCCCACGGGTGTGGCCTGGCCTGGCTCCCTGCCCTCCTATCCCCCTCAGTCCCTGAATCCAGTAGACCCTGCCTCCTGGGCACCTGGTGGGGTGACTTTTGCCCTCTTGTGCGCCTCCGGGGCACTAGCAGCTCCCAGCCAAGCCGTGGCTCCCTGCTTCCAGTGCCCCCATGCCCTCCGTCCTTAGACACATGCCTGGCATTGCATGTGGCTGCCCACTGTCCTCAGCTCCTGCCCAAAGGCCTTCCTGGGGCTCGCAGCTTCTCCTGCGTGGACTGTGCGTCCTCGTGGGTCACTGTCACCGCCCCATCCGCCCTGCTCCAGCGCGCAGGTCCTCTGCTCTTTCCAGGCCTCTGGGTTTTCCCAGAAGAGGAACTTCCTTAGAAGGGGAGGGAGACGGTGTCCTTCCCCAGGGCACCTGGCGTGTGCCAGGCGGCTCCTCCCCTCTCCCTCTGCCTGGTGCTCCAGAGGCCTTTCCCAGGCACACACCACCCGGCCTTGGTCTGTCCAGTCCTCCCTCATCCTCGGGGTTAAGTGTCTCCTTTGGAACCTGCTGCGGCTCCCCACATCTGAGCAGTGGGCTTGTGCTGTGCTCTCCAGGCTGCCTGGGGCGTCCCAGCAGGGGCCATGGGGCACCTGTCTTTGTCCAGGAGCATGTCTTCAGGACTTCCAGTGCTGGCGCCGGGTGCCCAGGAGCCTGTGCTCGCATAGACACCCGTGTCCTCTCCCATCATCTCCGCCGCCATGTGGATTCCCCAAAGCCACCTGTACTTGACCTCTTTTTTTTTTTAAAATGTTTATTTTTTTTTAGTTGTAGGTGACAGAATATCTTTTATTTTATTTTTATGTGGTGCTGAGGATCGAACCCAGTGCCTTATGCGCGCTAGGCAAGCACGCTACCACTGCGCCATAATCCCAGCCCCTGTCCTTGACCTCTTGACCCATGTCCATTGGCACCTAGAAGGCCTCCACATTCTCCCGTGGCCAGGGTGGTGGCCGGTGGGGCAGGAGTACCAGGCAGCCAGGGTGTGGGCCCTCTGAGAAGGCAGTTTTGTAGGCACCTCAGAACCAAAGTGGACGCTGCCAAACACGTGGGAGTGTCAGCCCCTCATGTGGCAGTGCTGTCCCCAGCAGGACTGACGTCACCAGGGCTGGGCCCCCTTGCACCCTGTGGAGCCCCCAGCCCTGCCACGCCCCCTGGGCTCCCAGGAGGGGCTGCAGGCTATGGCCTAGTGTCATCTGCAGTCCCCACCTGCACTCCCTGGTTCCGAGTCACCTGGCAGCACCGTCGTGGAGCCCCCTCTGCCCCACCTGTGCTCACCCAGGACACGACACACACGCTCCCCTGGAAGCCCTGCCAGCCCCCCTGCTCCTGCGGCACCACACTGGCAGCCGCGCACAGCGACCCGTTGCCGGGGCCGTCTGGTTCTGGCAGACGTAGCCCCTCCAGCTGGATGCCATGCCCTGCCAGCCTGGTGTTCTGGGAGGTGGCATGCTCTCCGGCACGCGGTTAGCCTAAATCAGATGTAGTGTACGAATCAACGAGCAGTCGCAGTCACCTCTTGACACTTTATTCTTAACCATTAGATCAAAAGTCAGGGCAGCTCGAGAAGATGGACGCCAAACCATCGCCTGGCCATCTGATCTCAGCGGTGACGACGGGAGGTTAGAGACGGGGTTACAGTTTGTCACGTGTGAGACAGTGCAAGAAGGTTCGGGAGAAGTGATTGGGTCAAGACGCTTACAACCCAGTTACTTCTGAACCTTAACCCAATCACTGCTCCTGAACTTCACCCCAGTCAGTGGTTTATCTCTGGTAGGGATCAACTGAGTGGTAACTGCAGTGGTGGGCGTGGGACGAGGCTTTGGGTGTACGTTTCTATCTGGTGAGTGGAGTCTCCCTCTGCTCTCTGATCACCATGTGAGCAGCTTCCCTTGGCCACACTCTCCTGCCCCCGTGTTCAGCGTCACCTCGAGCCCCGGGGAATGGAGTTGGCCTTCTATGGACTAAGACCTCTGAAACCCTGAGCCCCCAGTAAACGTTTCCTCCCCTGAAACTGCTCTGGTCGGTCCTTTCGTCACAGAGCAGAATAGCTGACTAAAACAGCAAGCCCCTCCGCGAAGCCCCTGCCCACGTGCTCCACCGCTCCAGCCCCACACTCAGAGGGCACAGTGCAGAACGATGGTGTTGACTGAGCTCCTTCCCTCGTGGCTGAACGGTTTCATTTCTCTATTTCAGTCACTCTGTGCTCTTGGTCATCCTCTTTTACTAAAGGGTCAGGTGAAGCGTTCGGCTTTTACTTTGTAGATGAGCTGCCTTTTCACTAATCACACATCTTCATCTCTGACCATTGTCCAAAAGGAATTCCTTATGCATGGCAAACCCCCACCTCTGGCTGGTGGCCCCTGCCCCATGTGCACTGGTTTTGGGTAAACGTACGAGATCTTTTGCAAGCAGGACCAATGGTAGCATTCCTCTTTTTTCTACTCTCTCTGCTTGGTTTTCCCTGAAGTTGAAGATAAACCCTTGCTATAAACCACAGCTGCAGTTTCGTGGATTGTGGGTTATTTTTGCTTCCGGGTGCTCTGTTGCAATTCTCAAGTGTTTGTGTGTGAATCACACTCTCATAATCAGAAAAGAAAACAGGAAAAGCATTAAAATCTGCTTTGAGCTTGGAGATGGTTGGAAAGCTCTGCAGAGGCCGTCTTGGCTTTAGAAGGAACTCTCAAGAGCATGTTGTTCTCACCTGAAATTTACTTTGAAATTTAGAGGCTGACAAATTCCGCTAAAGGTAAATCAGTTTTTTAAAAAATAACATTTAGTTTCTAATAATCTTGAATTGTGCACGTGGAGAGGCAGACAGGCATGGTGCCAGTTGAACTTACCTGCTGACGGAGGCCCAGAGCCGGGTCTGGAGAGGGCCCTGGCCGTCTCTGCTTGGCCCCCCTGCCCCCTCAGCTGGTTGGTGTAGAAATTCAATCATTGCTCCAGGTGTTGGCAAAACCAGAGAGGCAGAAAACTTCCTGGAGTGGGAAGAATCTGACAAAAGAGTACTGGCCTTCACATCGCTGGGCATAGTCAGGAGTGGCAGAGAGAAGATGCAGGTGTGGCTGGACTTCCCAGGGAGCACGCTGCAGCGGAGGCAGCATGGAGTATGTGCAGGATGCTCTGTCATCTCTGAGACCCAGGCCTGTCCCTCCCCAGGCTCCCTGGGCCTCTTGGTCATAGCTGGGAACAAAGGTAGACAGCCACCTGCCATGCTCTGGTGAAGATGGGTATTTGGGCTGAAGACAGGGCTCTGGAGCAGTTGTTGCCCAAGAAGTGGAAAGACGTTTCAGAGTGTTGATGCTTCCATTTCACCTGTTGAGATTTTGTCTTCAGAAGTGTTGCATACGATGTGGTCCTGCATGTACGTCGGGTATGAAATGGGTACCCGAGCAACGTGCGCCATTTTCTTTCCAAGTCATTTGAACATGTAGAGGCAGTGCTGGAGAGAATGTCCACTTCCTTACTTCTAATACTGAACCAGTCTCACATCCAGCAAGTGGCCTCCTCACCCAGCAGCCTTCTTTGTCCCCATATCCACAAAGGGAAGCAGGCGCTAGTTGGTCCTTAGCAGAGGAGTCGCACTAGAATTGTGCCCAGGAGGTGAATGAGGCAGAGACCAGAGGCTGGAGGCTGGAGGGCTGAGGACAGGAGGGAGCCAGCTTAACCCGTGCTTGCCATTGGGGCCTCCGGGCAGGGGTTGAGGCCTGTTCAAGAGCGAGGCCTTCTAGCGTCTGCCCGGCCCACTGTGCTACCAAGATTCCCCATCTGCTTCCTGGGGGGAGGTCAGCAGTGAGGAGCGGGTTCCTCAGAGCCATGTGGAGTGCCATGTTAGGCAATCTCAAGATCCTGCGCACCAGCTGGATCCAACCCCGATGGAGCATCCCAGCAGTGCTGAGAGAAAGGAGGGAAATGGGTTGGACAAACAGCCACCTGTCAATGTGCAACGGCTGCTGGGAGCCCCCTCCCTGGCCCCGGGGAAGGAAGCAGGGGCTCCCCCTCCTCCTTGGTTCACTGGATTGTTGGTGACTGCCACACGCCTTCGCTCTGGGCTTGGTGGGCACAAATCACACACGCCCTGTCCTCAGGACGGGAGTCCTCAGCAGAGCTGGGGCTGCCCCACGCAGGAACCTCTGCCTCCTCCCTCTGCAGCCTTGGAGAGCAGGAGTGGGAGGCGTGGCTTTTTCTTTCCCTTCTGTCACTTTTGTGCCCAGGTGGCACGGCTTCAGCTGTGTGCCTCTCCTGGGCAGGAGGAAGGTGAGGGTGCCGAGACCAGAGGCACACTATGGCTCCTATCCTCGCCTGGTCTCTCAGTGGGGCCTCTGTCCTGCTGATTCTGCTGGAGGGGTCTCTGCCTCTCTGGCTTGTCCCGTCTCCTTGCAGCCCTGAGGCATCAGTGGCCTGCTGTGGCCCAGGCTCTGCCCTCTCACCTTGCTGCCCCTCGGGGCTCGATGCCTACACATGTGAATAGCTGGAACCTCAGCCATGTGTGGGGACATGGCCACAGGGTCCCACTTCCCTTCCCAATCCCACACGTCATGGAAGGGAAGCCAGCAGTCATAAGAACACGCACTGTGGGCTTGTCCGCTTTGAACTTGGAAGCCATTCGCCTGGATCATCTGAGTTTCAAAGAGAAGCAAGGACTGAAAATGCTTTGTTAAGTGTGAACAGGTAAGATGGAAATCTCTACATGCTCCCTGATTTCACAAATCACCACTGATTGTTTAATTTTTACCGTATTTCATTCATGCCAGAAAAGTCTTAAGTATACTTAAAATAATGATGCTTTAGCAAGCACGCATACAGAAAAGGCACACAATTGTAATTCATCAATGGGGAATGTCCAAACTCAGGTGATGTTTACAGACTCAAGAGAAACCACCATAGCTTGAGTGTTTTTGATGCATTTGGGATGGGAATTGAGAAATCTTAGAGAAAGATTAATTGCTGTGTCAGTGGAAACCCCATCGGTAGATATCCAGTAATTAAAGCAGAGTGCATTTTAATGATTCAGTGAAGCGCCATCAAGGTTGCAGGATGCTGTGATTTGCTAGCACGGTGCGGGCTGTTAGCTTCAGACGTGTGATTAATGAACACAAAACAGGCCCTGCAGTTCCTCGGGTGCCTCTTTAGCGGGCAGGGCGGTCAGGAAGACCCCACTGTAGCGAGGACACTTCCACAGCAGCCGCCACAAGTGCGGTGACACTAAACGTCACTCGCATGCCGTTCCTCTGTTGGGCTCTGCAGGGAGCATCTGCCATAGACGTGCTGGAACTCACGAAGTCACTGGCTGGAAGGAGGAGCAGCCACAGGCATGCTCAGTCATGTCTGGACACATTGATGAGGACTGTCACCTAGAGACAGACAGAACAACGCGGGCGTGTGGTAACAATGAGCACCAACTTGGAACTGTATATAAACTACTTGTCCTGCCACATCGGTGAGACTGGCCACCGTGCTGTCCATCCCTGGAGTGACTCCACCATTCCCTGACATCGAGCTGTTGGCTGGAGAGAACCACCGGACGACGACAACGTTCACTCTTTGGCAAAGAGAAGTTGTGTGGGATCAGAGGTACTTTGGGGCTCACGGTTGCCAAGGATCATATGGTTTGCTTGCTGTGTTTAGTTGGTGTGAATGGACTGCCAACTGGGGGGCTTCAGCACACGCTTGAATTTGAAGACACTCTGCCTCCAAGTAATTATTAGAAGCGCCACTTGTGACAGGCTCCTTTTCTCTCCCTCCTCTCTGCCCCTCTGCCCCCCTGCATCACAGGGCAGCTGCAGGAGCATTGGCTGTGACATGGTGAGAGCCGCGTGGTTCAGGTGCTGGGCTGCGTCCCGTGGTACCTGGAGCTCGCACAGGATGCACCTAAATCCCTTATCACAGCCACCTCAGGCGGGAATGGGTCCCCTCTGTTGCAGTTGATGTAAAGATGACATTTCTTGAGCTGGGAGGTTTGGTGTGATTGTGCGGATGCTAAGCCTCCGAGGGTAATCCCATAGCCCCATTCATCACGAAAAGCGGGCCTTTCAGTTGTGCTGCTTAGGAAAAAAGTCCTGGGTAGAAATTGCACAGTTATTTAGTGGACTGAGGAGGAGACGAGAGTGGCTAGGATGATGACCTGTGACAACTTCACAATGCAAGGGGACTACGTTATTTCCCTCATTGTTCTGCAGACGGGACGAGGAGTGAGCCCTGGTTGTCTGCCGGGTCCCGTGGTGGCCTCGTCCACCGCTGCAGATGCTAACGGTGCCGCGTGGCCTTGCTCTGCAAATGGACTCAAGCCTGTGTGTGCTGACTCCGTCCCTAGGATTTTCCTCATTACTGGTGTTGGGTGGAATCTGCTTCTGTCTTCTCGATGGCCTGGCTTGACTCTCCTGCTCACAGACTGGACATTGCTCTGAGGGCACTTCGGCACAACTGTGCTCACTTGTGCGTCTTATTGGAGCATGGGGAGCGTACTCCTGGGCGTCTTGGCCTCCTGCTGCTGGAGGAAGTCTCACTTGCAGTGTTCCATTGACTCCAGCCACTGCAAGGGACTGTGTACTCTTGAAGAGGAGGACCTGCCCAAGGGTAACTGGGCTTCAGTATGAGCGTGGTCTTGTCATGTTTTTCTAGGTTGTCAGCACATGACAGAGGAGCTTGGGTCCCCTCTGAGGCCACCTTAGTTGTCCAGGAAGCAGGATCTCCCCATGGAGTCCGTGGGGTGGTGGTAGAGGTTTTAGTCCTGAGACGGACTCCCGAAGGCAGCCTGGCTGTTCACTTGGCCTTGACCCTGCCCTGATCACTCCAAGTTGACCCTTATTAACCAGACCTTGGGACAGGATTTGGGAGGCAGAAAAAGAACATGCCAGCTTGTGTTGCCGTGGTCTGTGCTATGTGTCCAGACCCAAGACTAAGAGATGAAGGGAGCTGGCTGGAAGAGTCTGGAAAAGCGATGGCCGATGGCAGTGCTGCTCCTGGGCTTGTGGGCCATTGCCCCTGGGGAGTGGGTTGGTGTGCTCTGTTCCTCCTCTCTGGAAACCTCCCTGCCTCTCATCACAGTGGATCCTGGCCCTTGGATCCAGGTCAGAGCCTTGTTCTTTAAAGAAAGGACGCACTTGGGAGGCGGCCGTGCTCCCTCCAGAGGCAGGAATTCCAGGGACAGCGCTTATTCCTTCAGGAGTCACTCAGGTGAGGGCAGGTTTGCCAGTGTCTTCAGATCTGCTGGTCACGTGGGTCAGACACTGCTGATCTGGTTTCAAAGTGCGGGGCAGGCACCTCCAGGGACGTGAGTGGTGACGCCATCAAGGACCGGCCAAGCCTGGAGGCCCTGGATCCTGACGCTGGTGAGTGGTGCAGTCACGTGGTCTCCCCACGCCTGCAGCCCCTTCCTTACGCCCCGGACAGTGGAGTTGGCGCTTCCTTGCCAAGGAGATGGCAAGATCCAGGCTGGACATGAGGCCTTATGAAGAACCACAGACACAGGAGTAGCAACACGGGGCTGTCCCGACAGTGTCTCCAGGCTCCGCAGGTCAAAAGCTAAAAATGCCAGGTGCAACTGCCAGCAGCAAGTTGGGGCGCGGAGGACCTTCCTCACCCAAACGAGCGTCCTCTCCTCTGAGGCCTGCAGCCTCGGGCTCTCTGGCAGTGGCTTGTGCTTCTTGCCAGCTTGCTTGCTTACATCTTGGGCCCTGCCCCTCAGGTCCCTCACCGGAGCTCATGTGCGCAGGGACCGTGGAGGCAGGGCGCGCGGCAGGCCAGGGTCCCAGGGCATGCGGTGGGTTCCCACCGGCCTCCTTGCCTTCTCTCTACAAGCTTCCTTCTGTGGAGTCAGAGTCTCCGCCTGACTGGAAACAACAAGAAACTCTCAATACAATGGCCAGGTGGGGGAACAGGCCACTTCATAACCAAGGCTCCTGGCCATTTGTAGGAATAGATTTTACAGTGTGTTTGAGATTTACCTGGCGTTGTGGGATACACACAGTGGGGAGGGCCCTACTGGAACAAATGAACCTGTCGCTCTCTTGCATACTTTCTCTGTGACAAGAGCCGCTAAAATCTGCTTGTTCGAATCTCTTGTAGAATAGTGTTATTTTCTAATGACCTCACGCTGTACAACAGCCTCCAAACTTGTTCATCCTGCACGTCTGCTCCTCTGTGGCCACCGGCTGGCTGCTCCTCATCTCCTCCTGTGCCTCCCGCCTGCCCTGGCACCCGCTGTTTTCTTCTGTGTTTGGCATGTGTGACATAGAGTGAGGTCAGGCAGTATTTTCTTTCTGTGTCTGGCTGCTTTCACTGAGCATGGCATCCTCCAGGTCCACCATGCAGGGCAAAATGCAGGGCTTTGTTCTTTCTAATCCTGAACAATATGCCATTGTATGGTGTTTTGGTTTTGGTACCAGAGATTGAACCCAGGGGTGCTTAACCACTGAGCTACATCCCCAGCCATTTTTGCCTCTTGAGTTGGGGTCTCTCTAAGTTGCTTAGGGCTTTGCTGAGTTGCTGCGTCTGCCTTTGAACTTGCGATCCTCCTGCCTCTGCCTCCTGGATTGCTGGCTCACGTCGCCCGGCACTCTGCTGGTCTTTTCCCTGTCACAGGCGGAACAATGGCTCTATGTTCAGGGCCTCAGCTGATGCAAAAATGAGCCTGATGAAAACCTGGTAAGAAACTCACCGCACCAACCAGCACGTCCAGGCGTCCTCGTGAGATTGCAGGGGAGCAGGGTGCGTCTGCTCTCTACACGTCCATAACGAGAAACCCAGACCAAACTCAGGGTGCTGGAGGGAGGTGGAGGCCAGCTGGTCTTGTGACCCGATGGCTTGTCAACCAGCCATCCTTGTGAGGGTTCCTTTACGTCTGCTTAGCGTTGACGTCGTGCAAAGGTGACACCAGCCTTCTTGGCCGCTTCCTCCAGGGGACCCGAGGCCCCTGAGTAGCCATGCTCTCGGCCTTTGCCCAGGGCCTGCCACCTGGCTTGGCGGTCTGCGCCGCCCCCAGTGCTGTGCCCTCTGACGCAGGGCGAGGCCAGACACACGCTCTGCCTCCCTTCTCACTGTTCCTCAGGGCACGGGGCAGGTGCTGTGGTCCAAGGGCTCATTCCCGCTGCCAGCTCACCTCCAGCCCAGAGACTGCAGGAGGAAGCCAGCCGGAGGCTCTCAGGAAGGCAAAACGGCTTCTTCAGGCCTCTGGGCTCAGCCTCGGCTCAGGCCTTGAGCCCTCGGGGCCTGTTGTGACCACACAGCAGAAAACGGGGTGAGAGGGAGCAGAGACACAACCGCACTGCAGATGCATTCCTGGAGAGCCTGGCCCTCGCTTGGCTGCTTGGAGGGAGACGCGACTTCAGGAGCGGGAGGGGAAGAGCTCTGGTCCCCAGCTCTGGGCTGAGGGGCAGACCAGGAATGCAGACAGCCATCCTGGGGAGAAAGGCTCCCGCTGTGGCTGGAGGCCCCCCATTGCCCTCCGGGACAGAGGTCTCTCTCGAGCTCTCTCTCATGGTCTCCCTGTTTTGCTTCACAACACACCTTTGATCCTGAGTTCTCCATTTGAGGAAACCAGCAAGACAAAACCATCAAACAAAAACAAGAGCTTTCTCACAACAGGAAAAAAAAAAGAGAGAGAGAGACAAGGGATTCTATCAAACTAAGAAGCTCTTGCCCAGCCAAGGAAGCGAGGAGCCAAGGACACCCTGCAGATGGGAGGAAATGTGCACAAACTGATTAATATCAGAACATATAAGGAATTGAACTAGATAAGATGAAAATCCAGATAATCCAATTAGTACATGGGCCGTAGACCTACATAGACATACAGCTGGCCAACCGGGACATGAAAAAATGTCCAGCATCATCAGTCATCAGGGAAATGCATGTCAGTACAAGAGGATGTCATGTCCCCTCAGCTGAAGTGGCTACGATCAGAGACAGAGAGGGGAGCTGGGGTGCTCCGTTGGTGGGCAGTGGATTTGCCCAGCTCCGGTGGAAAACAGTGTGGAGACTCCCCACGAGCAAAAACAAGAACTACCAAGTGACCCAGCTGTCCCGCCACTGGGTCCATGTCCAGAGGAATTGAAACCAGCATGTTAAAGGGACTTCAGCACCTCCATGTTCATTGGAGCACAGTTCACAAAAGCCAATGTATGGCATCAGCCCAAGTGTCCATCAATGGATGAATGGATTACAAAAATGTGTATATACACAATGAAATGCTATTCAGCCATGAAAAAGAAGGGCATTCTATCATCTGTGGCAACAGGGATGAATCTAGAATGCAGTATGTTAAGTGAGATACGTCAGGCACAGAAAGGCAAGTGTCACATGGTCTCACTCCTACGCAGAAACAGAAAATGTTGCCCTCATAGAAAACAGAATGGCGGCGACCAGAGGCTGGGGAGAGTAGAGGGGAATGAGGAAGGAGGGAGGCTGGCTGGGCTGGGCGTAGCTCGGGTGGGTGGGTGCTCAGCAAGCAGGAGACTCTGGGTTCCAGCCTGTGCTGAACGACACAATCAAAGAAGCACAACAGGGCCATAAATCAGAGGCTGGCAGGTGGCTACAAAATGACAGGCGGGAGGAATACCTCCCAGCCTTCTGTACACGGCAGGGGAACAGTAGCAATAATTTATTATATATTCCCAATACCGGAAGAGAGGACTCCCAACATTCTCACCACCAAGAAAGGATACATATTTGAGGTCATGGGTATGCTAATTACCCCGATCTGATCTTTATACATTGCACGATTGTATCAAAATATCACATTTGTGCACCATAAATATGTGCAATTATTATATCAGTTAAAAATAACATGAAATGAGGAAAACAGCAAGAGCTTTACAAGAGTATTTGTGATTTAAATAGATGCCAAGTCCTTGTGGCTGAGACACATTTCAGCGGGCTAGGTGATCGCCTCAGGGACTGTTGGAAGGCATCTCTCAGACGCTGTTGGAGAGTGGAAAAGGACAGCAGAGAGTGCCACCAGCTGGTCTTTAGCAGGGGCCGCTGCTTTCAGAGCATGTCTGTGTGGCCCTTTGCATGCCAGCCTCCTGGCAGCCCCACCAGGGGTGCACTCTCCCACCCGAGCACAGAAGGCCTGAGACCTGGCTTCACACCCTGCGAGGTCCCGAGGAGCACGGGTGGACTGGGCAGTCTCTCCTGACCTCCCTCAGAGCCCCAGGCTAAGTGACCAGTCCTGGCCTAGTGTAACAGCTGGGTGTGGGACAGTCATCTCAGACTTGAAAACTGAATCTTAGAAATGGACTTTGTGATTTAAATTCACTTAGTCTTAAAGAAAAGCTTATTCCAGGGCTGGGGACGTAGCCCAGTGGTAGAGAACTTGCCTAACACTGGGGGTCCCTGGGTTCAATCCCCAGCACCACAACAACAAGAATAAAAAGAAAAGCATTACCATGGAAATCTTCAAACACATATAAACGAGAGGAATTTAGAGGTTTAATGTGTGCACCAGCAAGTCCAGCAGCTCCCGATACTGACCACCTGGTTCCAGCTCCACTCGACCAGGATACCAGTCTCCTGCTCCTGCTGTAACAAATGACCACAGGCTGAGGTCTTGAAACAACACAAAATTATTCCCTTCCAGTTCTGGAGGTCAGAAGTTCATGGCCGCTCACTAGGCTGTGGTCACAGTGTGGCCAGGGTGGAGGCTCTAGGGACAATCATTCTAGCCCTTGCTGGCTCCTAGTGGCCACTGCTTCCCCTGGCTGATGGCCTTTCTCCTCCAGCCAGGCACACAGCTCGGATCTCAGCTTCTATCGCCACCTGGCCTTCTCCTTCACCTCTTGCCTCCCTCTGGTGAGGCCTGTGATCCCCAAGTCCAGGATCATTCTCATCTCAGGCTCCTTAGCTTGGTCACATCTTGGCCATAGAAAGTGGAATCCACAGGTTCCCTGGACCGGTCAGGCAACCAGGGCCACGATCCCGTCCGCTGCTCGCACCCTGCTGCAGCGGGAATATTTCGGAGCAGACCTCAGATGTTTTGTTTAATCCATAAAAACATCAATATATTTATCTCCAAAAAATAATGGCTTTTCAAAAATGAGCACAGTGCCACAGTCACACTTCAAATGTTGGCAGGGATCCTTGGGGAGGCCAGCAACCAGTGGCGTTCCAGTTTCCCCATGGTCAGAGCTCCGTTTTGCAGCTGTGCAGCGGAGGAGATGTCCTCGGTGTGCTCAACCTGGCTGTTGCTCTGCTCACTGTGCTTGCTGTTGACAGGGTTTTGTTTGTCCTCACTTTTGGCTAAATCGTCCCCGTGGTGGTTGCTCTGCTTCCTTTTTACCTGGATTTCCCATAAACGGGCCCGAGGCTCGTCACTTTCGGGTTGGACCCCGCTGCCCAGAGAGGGTCCGCAGTACTGCGGTTCTAGGCAGCACCGGGAGCCAGGTGCCTGCGGTCGCTCTCCGGCACTGCGTGGAGTGTGGGCTGGCACGGCAGCGCCTCCCTCCTGCTTCTGTGTCAGGCTCGCCCTGTGCTGTGCTGAGGGCCCAGCTCCGTCACCAAGGCAGGGCGCAAAGGAGCAGCGCTTTTATCTCGCGATTCTGTCAGTTTTAGCCAGAACTTTGTATAAAAATAAATTTCTGGCCAGGTGCGGTGGCGCACGCCTGTAATCCCAGCACTTAGGGAGGCTGAGACAGGAGATTCGCGAGTTCAAAGCCAGCCTCAGCAAGGGTGAGGCGCTAAGCAACTCAGTGAGACCCTGTCTACATAAAACACAGAATAGGGCTGGGGATGTGGCTCAGGGGTCGAGTGGCCCTGAGTTCAATCCCTGGTACCAAAAAAATAAAAATAAAATAAAATAAAAATAAATACATAAATAAATTTCCTTTGGTATCTATTTGATGATTCTGAGGTGTGACTTGTGAAAGGCAAGCTAAATTTGTGATTCTTTCTCCTAGTAACCTAGTTTTCAGAATAGCACTGTTTCCCAGTGTCCACCAAAGGAGACAAGGACGCCTGCCTCTGTGAGTGTGGGCTGCTACCATGTCACGGTTTTGCAGGTTTGTGGCATTTAAATTCTTTGTGGGAATTATTCTTGTTCGTGCCATCCCATCTTTGGCCAATGAGAAACCTTCTGAATTGGCTTTAGAACTTTTTGACATCAGCCAAGAAGCTTCCCTGCCGTCTGATGGAACAGGGGTTTCAGGCTCATCTTGTGCATCTCCTGCCCCAGATGTGGAATCAGCCTTTGCTCCCAGGAGCCTGGACTACTGGGCTGACCATTGTTTCCTGGCCTTGTCATAAGACAGATCTAAAACATTTTTTGGAGAAGAAATTATGCTTTATGCTGTTGTTTCCAGTTCAGAGAATCACATGGTTTTACTTCATTTCTGCAATTCTGTATAGTATTTCTCTTTTCTTGTGCTTGAAATTTGGTTCCTAAGATAATTGCTTGTCTCTGGAGCTGGAGCTGGAGAGGTTGTCCACCTGCAGGAAGCAGAGCCAAGTAGCCACCTGCACCTCTGAGCGGATGGGGGAGATCTATGCTGGCAGCAGGAGCTGGGGCTACAGAAGTGTCTTCTTTTCAGGAGCCTGTGGTCAGTCCTTCTGAGCTGGCTGTCGTCTCTCTAGCTGCTCTCTGTAGGGTGTTGCCAGCTCCCTCTGCTGACATAACTTAATATTGTGCCAACTGGCAAACAGAATTGCTTGAAGGGCCCAGCTCCACTTTGGCTAAGCAGGCAGTGAAGGGTAAATTTTGAGCTGAGAGGCTGAGAGGTGGTGAACTGGTGCCTGACAGGGGAGGCGTGCAGGCCTGATTCTGGGGGCCTTGCCTGGGGGTTGGGGGGTAGGGGCAGGCGGGGTACAGGTAGGGGTACCGAGTATGTTCAGGTGCTGTTTGTGGTGCTTTTCACATCACCCGCTTCGTCCTCACAATCTGAAGAGGTGTGCACTTCCATTGTCTCCCCTGTGCAGGTAGGAGTCTGAGCCAGGGTGCACACGTGGGAAGGCTGACTCCAGGTTGCTGCCGGTCTCCGAATGGACAGACCAATGCGTCAGGAAAGACGAGAACTTACAGAACTTTGTGGTCAACTCTTTGTGGTTGAACCAGCCACCCTGTTCTCTGTGTTTTATTATTCAGAAATATTAATTACTTCAAAAATAGGATAAGAATTTGCCAGAGAACCCAAATCAGCACTGAACAGAGCTGGGGTCGGTGGAGAAGCAGGTGACCAAGGTGACTGACATACTAGAAACAAGGTTTCAGGATAGACTGATGCACGTTGGGGCCTTTCATCTGATGCACTGGGAGGGGGGAGATTAGCATCATCGCTGTGGCTCTAGAAGCCACCAGAAGCCCTCGACACACACTCCTGGTTCCTGATTGGCAGAGAAGCCACAAAGCACAGCCTGAACTGTGGCTTTTAAGGAATGGCGTGTGGAGCACTGACCCATGCCAGACACTGTGCCTGGCCCCATGGCCGAAGGATGCGCAAGGATCTGGCCTCCTAGGTAGCTGTGGTCTCCTGCTAAGATGTGATAGGACCTTGTTGCAGCAGGGAGCAGGAGCTACAGGCTGAAAAATTAAGTAGCTATGGGTTTGGGCTATGGAAGAGGTCAAGGGCAGGTGTCAAGGGAAGGTAGTGTTTCAGGTGGATGAAGAGGCCAGGACGGTGGGAGAGGAGCTGGCACATCAGAGGCTAGCACTGGCCAGGACCCTGCCTGATGAGGATTGAGGACGGAGATCACTCAGGGTCAGATGGTGGCCCTGAGGTCAGACTGCCTAATGCTGGCCTCTTTGGTACCTTCTTGTTTTGTGACCTTGGGTGAATTATTAGCCTTTTAAAATGTCAGTTTCCTTGTCTATAAAGAGAAGTGAAATAGTGCCTTCCTCATGCTCCTGGGAGAGCCTGTGCAGATCACACAGCATGGAAGGCAAGGTTTCACCCCCAAGGCTGTGAGCCTGCAGAGCCGTGCTGCTGCTGTGGGCGGCCCTGCCCAGGGCATGCAGTTTGGGGCAGGCTGGAGCTCAGAGAGCGAGCAGCTGCTGCCAGGGCCGGATGAGGGCCATGTCCTGGGGCATGTGTACACACACCACAGTCAAAGCAGTTTTTAGCTGGAAATTTTGCGTGTGCAGTGTGGCCCTGGGGAGGGGCCAGCCTGCACCTCCAGGGAATGCCGTGTTCACCATGGCCTCTGCTGCTTCTGTGATCTCAAGAGAATTTTCTGCATCCGCACAGAAAGTGAGCAAGTCCTACCGTGAGAAAATGACTAAGCAAGGTGGCTCTGTGGGTCTCTCCTGGGTCTTGGGTACAAGATGCCTAGTCATGTGAGTGAGCGTTTGGCTGAGTGCACAGCAGGAAACTGTGCTTCCCAGGTGCAGAAGGAGGCTTCAGAGTGGAAAACGTGCGAAAATCTGGTGCCACCCCGTCACAGGCTTTGTTGTTGGGACGGGACTCCATCTCAGCTCTACCACCTGGAGAGCGACTTAACTGGGCAAGTGCCGGTTCTTGAGCCCTGTCTTCATCTGCAGGGTGGAGATCAGAGCCAGAACACTCATCCCTCACCAAATTGTACAGCAGAATAAAGGATGAACAGTGCCTAGGGCCCCGCCAGGCACAGAGAGGCCAGTCCATCTGTCTCCCCTGCTCCCAGCACTCCTAGGCCAGGGACCTCGAGTCATTAGCAGCCACCTCTGGAAGAAGCTGCTGTTTAAAGTGGACCTTGAGGCTGCCATTCTGTTGGAAACTCACTGGATGGGTAGGGCGGTGCGGGGTGCTGGGTTTTAGGGTGCAATCGATGCTGGAACAATCGCGCACTCTCGCTGCCTCCACGCTTCCTGCTCCCTTTATTCCTCCTATGCCCACAGAATCCCAGGCTCCAGGGTGCTTTCACCCAGGCTGATGGAATCGATGGTTCTATTTGTTTAGAATGAGCCATGACATCTCTTTGTGCCTCCAGATTGGATACTGTGTGTTCAGCATCAGTAGGAAACAAGCAGAGAAGTAAATATTTGCTACAGAATGTGTCTCTAGTGCTTGAAGATGCATTTCCCGCATCTGAGAATTCACAGGCTCCATCCGCCTCTCGTTTAGAGTTGAGGCAAAGCAGTTCCCACAGCAAGGAGCCTGTCACTTGGTGTATCCAGTAGAGATAATGTGCCAACGGCACAGTGGTATTGAATATTGATAAGGATGTGACAGGCTGTGCTCGGAGTCAGTGTCACATTCAAATGACTGGCAGAGAGATGAAAAGAAAACAAAAATTAATGCCCCTCCGGGAACCTCCTACCGATTCCCTTAGTGGTTGCTGGCGCTCGGCAGTCTCTCCTTTCTTCCCCATTAATAATCATAATCCAATATCCACTGTTGGTTTCCAGCTACAGGGTAATTGCTTTCCTCCCTCATTTTCTGGGCTGCTGGGCTGTGGGGGCAACAGGGCAGTTATATGACCGCTCTGACCACGCGGCCTGTGGAAGCTGGTCGTGCCCTGCGGCGGCTGGTGTCAGCTCATTTGCTATCTGGTGGACTGAAAGGGGAAAGTCATTTTGTGGAGCTATTTTTAGATTGCATTTTCGATTTCAGCGGTTATGAAACTTGGTGTGCTTGGGGACACAGCTGTTGATGTGCCCTTCTGCTCTATTCTGCTGCGTTCTACCCCCACCTGTAGGTGTCCTCGTGGCCTGTGAGTGCCCGCGGGGCCCAGTCATTGGTGTCTGGGCGGCTGAGCACCGTGCTGGCAGGTTGACTGTGTGCTCGCCGTCTCACTCTTCAGTCGGCCTGGGAAGTTTTCGTTATCTGGGCTTTCCAGCGCAGACAGAAGCAGCACCCCACAAACTCTGGGAACAAAACAAGTCCATGGCCACCCTTGCTGTTCCAGATGGCCTTCCAGGGTGGCCGGTGGAAGCAGCACTGGGGAAAGATGGTTTCTCTGCAGGACCTTCTTCAGAACCAGCCAGAAGCGCCCAGGAGCCGAGACTCCACGTCTCCTCAGCTGACATGGAAGGCCCTGAACTGAGTGCTAGCCATGAGCAGAGCCCGGCTCCAAGGGGATCCCGGACGTGCCAGTGTTCTGCTTTGTGCTGAGTCCCGTGGGAGGGGGTGCAGGGTCAGCCCCACAGCCTGGTCCTTGCTGCCCCCAGTGGTGCGCACCGCAGAGCACATCGGCTTCCCAGGGATGCGAACATGCAAGCTCGGCACCTCCGTGACCTCCAGCAGAGCCCAGCTCACCAGGATTCCCCAGGCCACTCGGGTTTGTTTGAATATCAGTCCTGTCTCTAGAATGTGCTATGGTCTGCATATTTGTGGCCCTAATCACATATCCACACCTGACCCCTGGTCGGTGTTAGGAGGTGTCCTGGGGGTGTGGAGACCATGAGGGTGTGGTCCTCACAAGTGCTGACTACCGTCCTTGTAAAAGAGACCCCAGAGATCTCCCTGCCCCTTCCACCTGGTGGGGCACAGCTAGCAGGTGCCATCTGACGAGGAGGGCCCTCATGAGACACCGAACTTGCTGGCTGCTGATCTTGCCTCCCAGCCTCCAGAACTGAGGGAAATAAATCTCCATAGTTTATGATGTGTATACATGGTTGGCCTTCATTTCTTGTGGACTCTGTATTTGTGATTTGCCTGCTCTCTGAAATTTACTTGTAACCCCCAGGATCATTATCCCCCGAGCTTCCGCTGTCAGTCACAGGGAAGAGCAGACTGGCAGAGAGCTCGCGCCCCGACATGACTTTGCCAGGACACTCTGCCTTGTCTCAGCTCTCAGACTGGAAATACATGTCCTCCTGGCCTCTACCCAGGGATACATCTCTCTTGGTTTTGTGGCTCTGGTCAGTGCTTCTGTTTAAGGTGGCCGCAGAGCTCGGTGCCCCTAAGCACAGAGGTTGTGGTGCGTGCCACAGAGGAGCTTGCATGGCGACGCCTTTGCTCGGCTACGACTCAGTCCTGCCATCCTAGTTCCAAGTCAGTGTGTCACAGTCTTCACGAAGTGAGCTCCTTCGCTGCCTTTGAAGGAAAGTGTGCACCGGCAGGTGGACAGAGCGGAGAGCCGAGGCCTGTGGGAACGGGCCCCAGGACTTCCGTGAGGCTTGGTGCCTCGTGTTTGCTACTGGAGGTTTGTGTAGACTTCGTGCGGGGCGGCAACGGTGACCAACAAGAACTGGTGGCACAGGCCTCTGGTGGAGGGTAGACCTGGAGGCTGAGTGGCTGGGTCACATGACTGGCACGAGCTCCCCGTCAGCAGATCTGTCAGGTCTCAAAAGCCTGGCGCACCTGCACGCTGCCCCAGAGCTGGGGGTCCTCACGGCCCATCTTCTCCCAACCTGGCACTGTGACACGCAGTGCGTCACCCTAGTTCAACGTGCCTTCTCCTGATGATTAATGGCATTTGGGCATCTTTTCATGAGCTGCTGGCTGGCCATGCAGATACCCTCTTTTGCCAAGAGCCTGGTGAGCAGTGTCTGTCCCCTGCTTTATTGGGTTTTCCATCTGTTCTCATGACTTTTAGGAGTCCTGTGCTCTGGATCTGTGCGTTGGTGGCTGCTGCGTGACACTTGATTTCTCCCACGCTGTGGCTTGCGGTCTCACTCCCTCAACTGTGTGTTTTTCTTTGACCTTGGAGTGTACTTGACCCACTGTGCACGCATGGAGTACGAGTGCCCTTTCGTGTGCTTGTACGTGGTGTGCTGTTCACTGGCCGTGTGTCACGGGTGAACACGGGAAGGTTCTGTCCCACTCACCCACGGTCCTTCCCATCCCACCCTCCTCCCTCCTCTTCACTCTCTCGTCTGGTCCAGTGAACTTCTATTCTTACCCCCTTAACCATGTTTTTTTTTTGTCAATATGAGTTCTTGCTATCGATGAGATCAACCTTACCATTTCTTTATGGTTAGTGCTTTTTACACTATTTATATTATCTTTTTATTCTGCTTAGTGCGAAGTCATAATATCATCCTGTTATCTTCTGGAAGTTTTATTAGTTTACCTTCTGCACTCTGTTCTACCATCCATCCTGAATCGAAGTTTGTCCTGTGAGCCAGTGATCATTATTTCTCCCTTAGCTGTGTCCAATGGAGATAATGGAGTGTGTTCAAAAGACCGTCCTTTCCCTGGCACTTTCTCTGTAATCCCTGCACTTACACCCCGTTGGTGTCCTAGTATTTAATGTGTGTCTCCTATGAGCAACATAGAATTGGACTTTGATTTTTTATCATGATTAAAATTTTTGCCTCTTAAATGTAGTACTTATCTATTTGTACCTAATATATACTTGGGCATGTAAATCTCTTTATATTACTATTGTTTCATCTGTTACCATATTCATTCATGTCTCTTTTATGGCTCTTGTTAAAACTATACTGTATCAATTCAGTATTTTTTTTAAAATATATTTTTAGTTGTAGATGGACACAGTATCTTTATTTTATTTATTTTTATGTGGTGCTGAGGATCGAACCCGGTGCCTCACGCATGTGAGGCAAGCATTCTACCACTGAGCCACAATCCCAGCCCAATTCAGTATTTTTAATTTTTAAAAATTCCTCCCATTTTAGCTAGTCAGCTATATATTCCTTTAGCATCTGTGTGTTATGATTGCCCCAAAGAGTTCAGTATGAATCCTTAACTTTTTAGTCTAATATAAACCAAGACTTTCACTCTCCTGGACAGAGCAAGGCCCTGAGAACATTTCCGTCTTGCAGACTGCTCCTATGCACTGGTGGTCTTGTGCTTTAATTGCACACTAGTTGGGCCACTAATGAGGGTGTCACCTCTTGGCTCGCTGGTGCCTGCTCCTCCTGTGCCCTGCCCTCCTGGACGCTCAGCCTCGTTCCTAGCTGGATCATGCCCTGTGTTATGCATGTAGTGCTGATGAATTCTCCCAGTCCCTGTTCATCTGAAAATATCTTCATTTTACTTGTCCTGTTGAGGAAAGTCAAGAGCAACTACACGACCCTTGATGGGTGATGAGTTCTCCCAGGTGTGCAGGTGTCCTGTGGTTGTCTTCTGGCTTCTGCCCTTTGTCACCCACGTTTTGGTTTGTCTGGAGCCGCCGAGTTGTGCTCTGCCCCGAGGGTTGTTCTGCCATGACCAGCCACGTGTGCTTTTCCTTCTGCTTTGTCCTGTGTCGCCGAGCCGTGCTTCCTGAACTTGAGGTTTCTTGCCCCTTGTCAGTGCTCGAGAATTCTCAGCTGACAGATCTTCTCATACAGCTTCTGGCTCATTTTTTCTTTGTCCTTCTGATTTCCTCATTCATGTACGTGTGCTTTAAGATTATTATTATTATTTTTGGTACCAGGGATTGAACTCAGGGGCACTTGACCACTGAGCCACATCCCCAGCCCTATTTTGTGTTTTATGTAGAGACAGGGTCTCACTGAGTTGCTTAGCGCCTCACCCTTGCTGAGGGGGGCTTTGAACTCACGATTCTCCTGTCTCAGCCTCCCTAAGTGCTGGGATTACAGGCTTGCGCCACCACGCCTGGCTAAGATTATTATTATTATTATTTTTTGGTAGCGGGGATTGAACTCAGGTGTACTCGGCCACTGAGCCACATCCTTGTTATTTTATGTTATGCCTTGTGTGGGTTTGCTAACAAGTTGGGGCCCCCAGGGACAAAAAGGGATCCTCAGGAAGGACAAAATGGGGTCCCGTGGGACGAGGTATGGGGTGGTTGGTTGCAGAGTCACTTCACCCAGACTCTGGGGGCTGGTAAGACTGCCCTGCCAGAGCAAGATGCAGAACCTGTTTATTCCAGGAAGTGTAACAGCTTAGGAACGGTCCTTGGACCATTGTCCCCAAGGTTACAACCAATGGGGTACTGCTCTGTGTCAGGTGCACAGTCCATCAGCATAGAATGGGGAAAGAGGGAGGGGAAGGGTTGAAGGTATGAGGAGTGCTCCTACACATCCCCAGCCCTATTTTGTGTTTTACATAGAGACAAGGTCTCACGGAGCTGCTTAGCACCTTGCCATTGCTCAGGCTGGCTTTGAACTTGTGATTCTCTGGACTCAGCCTCCCAAAGTGCTGGGATTACAGGTGTGTGCCACTGTGCTTGGCTACATGCACTTTAAAATAGTGATGATTAATATGTTGAAGAAATTAGAGAGGGCTGGGGCTGTAGCTTAGTGGAGAGCACTTGCCTAGCACACACACAGCCCTGGGTTTGATCCTCAGCACAGCAGAAAAAATGAATATAGAGGACACATTGGAGAATTTCAAGAGAACTGTAATATATAAAAAAATCAAACTGAAAAGTAACTAAAATTTAGAACACAGTAGATGAATTCAGCAGATTAGACACAGTAGAAGGAAGGATTATTAAATGGAACGCGGGTCTGTAGAAAATATCTATCCTGAAGCTGAATGGATGGATGAAAGTGAGTTTTTAATTTAAAATCCCAGATTGCTGGCTTTGCACGAAAGGCCAAGCTTTCTGTTACTGTTGAGCCACATTCCTTAGCCTCAGGCAGCTGAGCTGAATGTTCCCTGTGGAGGCGTCTGTCCTTCCTTCTGGGCAGTCACTCCTCCCAGGCTCTACCAAGGGCTGGAAGGGAGTGCTGTGGTCCCTGTCCTGCTCTGCTCTCCATGCAAAGCCATACTATGATCCTGTGGCCGCTGCTCTACTCCCTGTCCACACTGAGCGTTGGGCACACCAGGCTCCTGAGCTCCGTCCATATTGCTAGATTCCGGCAAGCAGGAACAGGGCGTGCTTTTACACTGGTTGGTTGGCAAAGTGATGAGTTGTGTGTTCTGCCGTGGCGGCAAGGTGATGGGATGGTGGGTGACAGGGTGTGGGTGTGTTGGCAGGTGGTGGTGACAGTCTAGGTATGGGGTAGCATAGGGGTTAGGTGGCCGGGGACTCTGAGTCAGCTGGCTGGAGCAGGGATGCTCAGGGACTGTGTGGGACTGGGTGGCTGCATCCACAGATGTAGATGAGACTCGGAGTGTCCTTGCAGACAAGTGGCTAGGAAGGGCTGACACCTGTGTCACAACGACTTGCTGTACACAGCCAGCTCCTTTGAGTCCTCTGGTTGAAATGCCCCATCATTGTGCGAGGCTAGTTTGTCACATGCCCACATACCAGGTGAACGTTCACCCAGCTTGACAGGCCCAGATGTGTCAGGAGATAGCGCTGAGCTCATTTTTGTGCCTCTCCCCCCTCTGTCCTAGCTGCGAGTGTCCACTGCTCCAGAAAGTGTGGGGAGCTGACTTGGAGGCTTGCCAGATGCTGCTGCAGAGTCTGAAGCTCCGGGAAGCAGGGGGAAGCCTGTCTGCAGAAGACGAGGGGCAGAGGGACGGTGTCGGCTGGCCCCACTCCAGGGACAAGGGGAAGGCATCTCCCGAATGGAGGGCTCACGACAGCCCCAACACACACTGTGCAGGAGAACAGGAAGAGGTGCATCTTTTTCACATGGCTTCTTGGGCTGCCTTCTAGAGGGGCTTGGCGACCACATCCAGGTGGGCAGTCAGTAATGGGATGGGTTCCAGGCGAACTTCAAGGTTTGAATAACTCTTGAATATGAGAATAATATAATGTCAAATTTTTGTAGTAGTTTTAATTATAGACAAGCATAGAAAAATTTTCAGACATTAGTTTTATTTTTATTCTAATTTAATGCCTAGAGTTCAAATATAGACATCAATAGCGGGTGACTATACATTTGTTCGACGTGTGTGTGTGATTCTACACACATGTGGCATGTGCTGTGAGGTTCTCCACTGAGCTCATGGGTGAGCTCCTCTGCTACCCAGCCGTGATGGGTGACACCCTCCTGTCACCTGAGCAAGCAGCAGAGGCAGGTTCTTAGAGGCCACGTGGTGTGCTTGAGAATGGACGCTGTATTGGGCACACTGGCCGTAGTGAACACGACTGTCAAGGAGCCTCAGGCTGGGGCTCCTAAAGGCCAAATGTGGAGCGTTATGTGAATAGTTCAGGAATCCTGGGCCACAGGGCCTGTCACAGTGTGGTGCTATCCAACATTGCAAATGTCCTTGCAGAGTATCCTCATGAGCATGGAGGCTCTTGTGCCCTGTGTAGCAGCTCTGGTCGGCAGCCACGCGTCCTTCATGACCCTTGGCTGTGGGTGTTTTTAGGGCTTGACGCAGCAGCTCAGGTTTGATCCTGGCCACCTCCCACTCCCAGGCTTGGCCTGCCCTTGGAGCTCAGGGGAGGAGGTGAAAACTTGCCCCCTGCTGCAGATGGCTTGGGAGAATATTCTGGCATAAGGGACGCTCCAGGTGAGCATGGGCGTGGGGGCCCTGGGTAATGAGCGGCAGGTCCTGGAAGGTAGGGCTGGCTATCCGAGGTGACTATCAGTAGCTGTCGCTGCTACAAAGCTCAGATGTGCTCGCTGAGAGAACAGGCTCACGTGGGCTCGTGCTTTTGGAGGCTTCTGTCCATGGTCGTGGGCCTGATGCGTGGGCTGTGGTGGCCATCGTGGCAGAAGCACTTGGCACAGCAAGGCCCCTCTCTGCGTGGCTGGGGAGCAGAAGAGAGGAGGAGGAAGGGCTGTCCTTTGAGGGCCCCTGAGGACCTAAGTCCCCTCACAAGGCCCTCCCAGCAGTGCCATGCTGAGGGCGAGCCTTCAGTCCCTGGGCCTTCGGGGGACACCTGAGATCTGCATGGTGGCAGGTCCTGGGAGGAGCACCATGCTGCATGGAGGGGGGGCAAGCCAGTTATGGGAGGGGACTCCCAGGCCAGGACTGCCAGGTCAGGACCCACAGACACAGCAGAGGCTGCCTGCCAGAGTGCCCTTGCCCTTCCTCCTGGAGGGAGAAGTGAGGCCCCTGGAAGAAGAGAAAGCACACAGTGTAAGTCCTAAGTGACACAGGGCCAAGGACACGGGCAGCCTGCGTGCTGACCTG